>RCWM02000005.1:6270000-6442500 GCA_003667255.2 Euschistus heros
TGAATTGGCTATATTTTGTAATTTGTATTTAGTTCATTTTTATAATAAATTGGCAGTAGAGAATGTTTATAATAAACTGAGTTCTGCATACACCAATTTTTAATAGCATTCATTTTGTGAAAACTAAGGATTATTATAATGGACTTTATCTATTTATTGAGGGTCACGTGAAATCAATCCATATTTGAATGTTACATTTAATCATTCTCATATAAATGTGTATTTACTCCATTTTATTATTTTATATACAGTGCCTTAGAACCCTGAAAGTAAACATATTTTCTAGATTATATGCAGGATTAGATGATGTAACAACTGGAAAACCAGTTCAATGAATAATCTGCAAATAGCCTAAGAAAATATATATTACACTAATTAAAATTATAAGTTATCAAATTGTTTACATAGATTGCTTAAATGAGTCCTAATACTGTGATGGGTGATTATAGGTCCAACAGTTATATCATTCTTCTGTTGAGTGAAAAAAAAATAAAGGATTGTTCTGTATTACCAATATAGAATAGAATAGAATAGAAAAAAAAAATTATTCTGGGACAAAATCCTTTAAGAATAATAGTTACATGACAGACCATAAGTTATATCTGGCCTAGAGATTATAAATTGGATAGTAAAATAAGATAATTAAAAGTAAGGTAACGGGTCGGATCGGCGACACCAACCCCTAAACCCGCTCAGAATACCTTTTATCGATTCTAACCTTGTTCCGATTTATTTCGATGTTCTAGTCGCTGCTTTTAGAGGGGGAAGGTTATTCTCCTACATTTACTGAGAAGTTCTAAATCCCTGTTCAAAGTAATATTAACTTCTGTTTACCTTCTAATATTAAAATGAGAAGTAAGGAAATATTAAAGTGGAAATATCGATATATAAGACACTAAATCAATTTTTAATTAATATTAATTTAATCAACAATTAATATACTACTGAACCACCAGTAAAGTTAATTCCTGATGAACTTTCTCTCAGAGAAGTGAAAATAACAAATTATAAATATAAAAAAGACAGAATCCTTAAGTATTTATTTGGCATAACTCCTATTTATTTAACATTTGTAGCTACATGTTTCGGAGATAATGTTTCATCATCAGGCTTCTAATTTTTTTTTTAAAAACACATTAATCTATAACATTATACCAATAGTTCTACAATTATATAGTGATGTGTCATTTACCTCTTAATCTGTGATTATTTTCACATTGTCAATTCTCCATGTTATAAGCCATTATATAATATAAGACAGAATCCTAGTTGAAAGTGAAGATGTTAATTTCTGCTATATTTTCTAATGGGAAGTGGAAATAAGAAAACATAAAAAAACCTGTGATATACTTTCTCACATTTATTTATAAACTGATATGTTTTATTGAATTAATTATACAATCTGTCTCACTTTAGCACAAAAAGTAATATGGATGACAAAGAATCCATTCACAAAATATGTATACTGAAATTTTATCACTGAAATTGAAACAACAAATACAAATATATAAAACACCAAATCCATGTACAAATAAATCTTGTTAAGTTTCATAACACTTTTACAAGTTGTAAATTTTATCACCTAAATTGATAGAACAAATATAAATATGTAAAACACCAAATCCATGTACAAATTAATCTTCTTAAGTTTTATAACACTTTTACACATAAGATTAGATGAAATAAGAAAACATGAATTCATAAAACACTTAATCCTTTATTAAACTCATTTTGGGAACTTCTGTTTCACTTATTTACATTTAAGAAGTCTAAATATCAATATAACAAACTAAACAACACAATCCAAGTTGAAACTGTAGAAGTGATTGTTTACATGTGAGGTTATAGGAATGAACTATCGAAAAATGTAAACATGAAGTGAAGCGTAAGGATCGAACTGGTCGGTGTAGCGCGGGTCAACCTAGTTTGGTGGTGTCGCCGATCCGAACCGTTACCAAAAGTAAATACAATTTTACAATAAAATAAGTAATAAAAGGAGAAAAAAAAAAAAATCTATATGCATTTATAAACACATACACACCACATACTTAAATGAACTATATTTACAATCAGTAAAAGAATAAATATTATATAAAAAAATTGACTAAGCAATAGATTTCTGAAATTAAATCTAGTAGAGGATGAAGAAAAAGAATGATGATAAAAAATAAAGATGAAAATCATTTCAATGATAGAGAAAACATTATCATATGAAGATTGTTTAAACAGGCTAAGCTTTTCTATCTGATATGTTTGGGTGAAATTCATTAAAGCATCTATATAATTAGATAGCATCCGACTGGAGGGAGGAAAGGTGGTGGAAGAGGAGTGTTTTAAAAGTTCCGAGGGAGGATGCATTACGAATAGGAGGAAGAGAATTCCAAAGAATAGCGGAGTGGGCAAGAATGGAATGTTGGAAAGCTATAGTTTTGTAGGATGGAGTGTAGAGATCGGAGAGACGGGACCTTGTATGCAATGATTGGAACGAGGACTTGAAATGTAGGATACTGTAAATAGACGGAGGGTAATGTGTGTTAATAACTTGGAAGAGGAATGAACCAAGGAAGTAATCTCTACGGAAGGAAGGCGAAAGCCAATTTAACTCGGTGTAAAGATGGGCCACATGAGAGCGTCTTGAGGTTCCAAAAACAAATCTTATGAAACAGTTCATGATACGCTTTAGTCTATCTTCAAGAACCATAGAGAGTCCACCATAAATCACACACCCATAGTCAAATTGGGGGAATATGAGGGAGGATACTAAGAGTTTACGTGTGGATAGAGGAAGTAGGTGTCAGGAACGGTGGAATTATTTTAGGATGCCAATCGATCGTCGGGAGATTTGAGCAATGTGGGGTTTCCAGGAAAGGGTTTGACTGATTGTTAAACCTAGGTTTTTAACAGAGGAAAGGAAAGCTATAGGGTGACCATTTAGAAATAAAGTAGGGAAGTTGGTGTTCGATCGAAGGAGGGAATGGGATCCTATTGCGATTGCTTGAGTTTTAGCTGCATTTAAAGTCAATTTATTCAGGAGTGCCCAGGCACAGATTTCATCCAGGTCTTGCTGAATTTTGGAAAACGCAGTTGATAACTCGGCTGGGCGAAAGGAAAGATAAATTTGAGAATCATCGGCATAGAGGTGGTAGGAACAATTATGAATGGAGTTAGGAAGATCAATTTATATAGGCATTAAACAGGAGAGGAGAGATGCTTGATCCTTGAGCTACACCTGATCACAAAGTAAGGAAAGATGATGAACCTTGGTTTGGAATGGTAACTGATTGAGAACGGTGGGAAAGGAATGAATGAAACCACATGAGAGCCCTATTGGAGAAGTTTAGAGATTTCAGTTTGGAAAAGAGGATGGTGTGACCTTAGGAAGAATCGAAGGCTTTAGTCTAGGGGTATGAGGATGGTTAATTCTTTTTTATCCATTGCAGCCTGGATGTCACTGATGATTTTGGTGTGAGGGGATTGAATAGAGTGGCCGGGGTGGAAACCGGATTGGAATGGTCAAGTAAATTGGAATCTACGAGGTAATTGGAGATTTGGGATTGTACTAATCTTTCTAGGAGCTTAGAGAGGTTAAAAAGTATGGAGATCGGTCGATAATCTTTTGGGGATGTAGGTTTTGAGTTTTTGACTATAGGGTGAATTAGGGCCTTTTTCTAGGATGTGGGAAATACAGAATTCTGGAGGGAAAAATTATATATGAAGAGGAGAACCAGTAGGATTTCCGCAAGGCATAATTTTATCAATTTGACAGGAATACCGTCTAATCCAGTTGAATTGGTGTGGGATTTCATTATGGAGGAAATGAGGTCTGTGGGAGAGATGTAAGGAAAATAAAAATAATTATCTTTGAATGCTGGAGGTGACAGGCAACTGAGAGGATGGAGATGGTGTAGATGTAGAGGTAGAGATGATATAGGAATTTAACTCATTAGGTGTGGCCGGAAAGACCCCCGAGGGAGAGAAACTAGGTGTATTTTGAACAAGAGAAAGTTTACGTAGGAGCTGCCATTTGGATTTGGGATTGGGGGCAGATGAGAAAGCTTCGTGGAAGTAATTGGATTTCGTTCGCCAGATGGTAGCTTGAGTTAAATTGCGGAGAACCTTAAAAGCATGGTAATCATCATCAAGCCTAGTGCGACTAAAACGTCTTCGGGTAGCCTCGCGTCTTTTTTGTAGATCTTTTATTTCTATGTTCATCCACAGAGCAGGCCGTCGGCGACAAAAGGTACAGGTTTTGAGAGGAGCATGGATATCGAGGATGGAAAGGAGATTGGCGGTTAGTAATTCGACCATAGTGTCAATAGAGGAACATGGGTAGATAGGATTCCAGTCTAGGATTTCAAGGTCAGGTAAAATCTTGTCTCGTGTGAGGGATTCTATGTTGCGGAAAGTAATTGTTTTAGGGATTGGGATATTGTAAGAAATTTGTATTAGGTCGTGAGAGGACAGAAACATAACAGGCTGCTGACATGAGGAAAGGAGTTTTTTGGGGGAGTCTATGACATGCAAGTCCAACCAGGTATCGGACCCCCGGGAGTGATTGTTGGGGTTAGATGCAACAATGAAGAGGTGAAGGGGAAAAAAGAGATTTTCTAAGTACTTTTTATCATAAGAGTCAGAAAGGAGATTGGTATTAAGGTCACCAGAAATGATTATATTGGAATAGAGAGGAACGTAATTGTAGAGGTTTGATTCAAAGGATTGGTCAATAGGAACATGAGGAGGACGATAGACCACTACATACAGGAGAGAATGGAGACTAAAGGATATTTCAACAAATAGAAACTCAGTGTTTGGGAGATTTGAGGGGGGTGAATGTTGAAGGATACGGGACTTCAGACTGTCGTGAATATATAATGCTACTCCACCGCCAGTCCAGTTAATCCGGTAGTGACGGATGAGAGAGTAGTTAGGGAGGGAAACTAAGGATGAGGGAATATAGGGCCTATAGTATACACTTCAAAACATCACATCCAACTCTTGCATATGTATGTGTCTGAAGTGATGCATACTGAAGTTTTCATTAAAGATTTTTTTGAAGCCGACAAAGGTGGTTATATTGGGATGTAAGATTGGGGAACATAGTGTTATGAGCTGAACACTGATGTTACATACAATTCATCGATTTTAAACAAGCCTTTAATTGGGTCAACAAAACCCAATTATTTAAGGCCTTAGAAGATTTTAATGTAATTTTAAAACTAATTAATTTGATTAAGATGACCATATTCCGAACCCAGGCCAGTGTACTTGGCAATCGCATTAGCGTAAAGAAAAATAGAAAGGTGCAATTTACCTCTAGTATAAGACAAGGAAATGCTCTCTCAGTTCTCCTCTTTAACTTAGTGCTCCATAAAGCTATTGGATCCATTGATTCTAATGGTTCAAGACTAACAGAATTTATAGTAAACGGTTTTGAAATGAAAAAACACACACTTGTCACGTTTTTAGATTTTCAACAAGCATTTGACAAGGTATGGCATCAGGGTCTCTTATACAAACTGAAGTCAGTAGGTACTCCAAAATATCTATATGATATTCTATATTCCTTCCTCAACAAACGTACTTTCACCGTCCGAATAAACAACACCATCTCAACCACCAGACCTATCAGTGCTGGTACTCCACAAGGATCAGTTATATCTCCCATCCTCTTCAACTTTTATCTCCACGACATCATACAATCGTCCGAAACCTCTTTAGCCATGTTTGCTGATGACACGGCAGTTTTTTCTCAACATGAAAATATAACAATAGCCAGAAATAAGCTCCAAACTCACCTCAACGAACTATTGGGTTGTTTCACATGAAATGTCCGATTTTATAATATTTGAAATACATAGAGGATTTTGCGAGTCTCTGTTGTTTACTTCCAAAGTTCACATATCATAATCAAGCAGTTACTAATCCTCTACTTTTCTTTTATAAACATTAGCTTCCCAATCAATTACACACTGTTTAGTATACCTTCAAATATGAACATGGGAACACGCAATTTTCGTGTATATTTTTTTATGAGTTTAAACTAGGTCGTTCGGCAGCTGAGGCTGCTAGAAACATCTGTAAGGCGTTGGCAGTGGTTAGACATCGACGAAAGCCCAGGACAAATGCCAAAACCAAATTTGCACCCGAAAAAATTGATGGTTACAGTATGGTGGTCCATGGCTGGGATCATACATTATTCCTTTTTGCCTAGAGGTGAGACCATTACCTCTACAACCTACTGCAATGAAATTGGCCAAATGCATGAAAAATTATTGAAAAAACAACCTGGATTGGTAAATCGGAAGGGCCCTATACTCCTACACGACAACGCTAGACCCCACGTTTCAAAACTTACCATGCATAAATTGAAAGAGCTGGGGTACGAAGTTCTTCCGCACCCACCATATTCTCCCGACTTGTCTCCAACAGGCTATCACATTTTCAGGAATTTAGACAACTGCAGAGGAAAAATTTTTGCAAATGATGCTGAAATCAAAAGTGCGTTTTCAGATTTTGTTTCACTTCAAAGCTCAGAGTTTTTCAAATCCGGGATAAAAAAGTTGTTGTCACGTTGGGAAAAATGTGTAGAAAAAGAAGGTAAATACTTCGAATAAAATTATATTGTTTTCATATTGTATTTTTACTAAAATCCCTTTACCTTGAAAACGTACATTTCATGTGAAACAACCCAATATGTTCTGGTGCAGAAGCTTGGACACTGAAGAAAATTGACTATCATGCTCTTCAAGCCTTAGAGAGGAACATAATGAGGTGATTATATGGTCCAATCTGCAAATAAGGCGCTTGGCGCATAAGAAGTAATCGAGAACTGGACTAAATAATCAAACATGCTGATATTGTAAGGTTTATAAAATCAAAAAGAATGAGCTGACTTGGACACTTTGAAAGGATGACCAATGACGGAATGGTGAAGAGAGTTATGGGAGAGAGCATCCCAGGAAAAAGAAAGATAGGACACCCTAGAGAATCCTGGCTAAAGGATGTTGAGAAGGACTTAAAAGTACTTGGGGTTATCGACTGGAGGAATAAAGCTCTGGATAGGAGCGAATGGAGCAGAATTGTGCGAAAGGTCAAGGCCCACCCTGGACTGTAGCACTAAGAAAGAAGGAGAAGATTGGGGAATGTGGCTTTAAGAAGAGAAAAAGATAGATATATCTCAGTGACTGAAGGAAGTGGATTTCAAACTACATTAAAATATAAATTTGAATTTATTATGCTGACATTTTGGCTCACAATGCAAGCCTACATCTGGGCTAGAACAGAAACGAATGTATAAATATGACATAAAAAGGAGTGAATATTAAAAAAGGTGAAAAAAGAAAAACAATATGAAAATAAAGAGCAGTAAGTTTATAAAAAAAATTTTTAATTAAAAATGAAATAAATATATAAAATTTGTTTTTGTTTATGTAAAGATAAAAAAGATATTACAATAAAAGATAAGTGGACATAGTTAATGAGTAAATTCATAAATAAAGAATAATAGAAGGCAGTTGATGATATAGTTGACAAATAACTATGCAGCTAATAGATAGATAGTAATAATGAATTGTGAGGAAAATTAAAGTTGGCTTAAGCTATACATAGCAACTAAAGTTAAAAATAAAGAGGATTGATAATTAAACAGATAAATAATCAATGAAAAAATCAAGAGTATTAGGTGGGAAAGGAGAATATGTGGTCCATAATGTAATGTTTACTAAACACTTACTTTCAGCGTGGAGACCCTTGTGAAACATGGCCTTCCTCTTCCTCCTTATATATAGGCTATTTACCTTCCGATGCTAACATACGGCAGTGAGAGCTGGGTGATGCTTGGAAAGTATGTCAACCGTTTCACTGCTGCTGATATGAAAAGAGACGAAACCCTCGCTGAAATGAACCTGCTGTGCAGGGACCGAGAAGATTGGCAATTCGAGGCCCCTCGACGCCTATAAATGGCTCAAAGTGGTAAAGAAAGAAGGAAAAGAAGTCTAATTGGCTAAGTTATGCTAATTTACAGAGATAAATATTCATTTATGAAACGTTGAGGTAAAAACTCCAAACTTTCAATTGCGTTTTCCTAAAATACAAATTTTGCTCTTAACTCACTAGTCACAAGTGCCACATACATAACAACTTTATGGTCCTATTTATTAAAACGAAAGTAATTTATATTGATCAAATTAATGTGGTAAGCAATGTTTTTTACCATAATTTAAACTTTTTTCAACCAATCATGCCAAAACTTTCAAATATACACTGATTTATAAAATTTTGTTTTTAGTGTGGACAAAGATAGGAGTGGTATGATAACTGCTAATGAGCTCCAGACAGCTTTATCCAATGGGACCTGGACTCCATTCAACCCTGAAACTGTTAGATTGATGATAGGTATGATTTGAAGGTATTAATTACAGAATTTGAGAATCTTATGGTAACTTTCTGTATACAGTAAAACCTCATTAATCCGACCCTTATGGGACCAAGAGGTAATGCAAAATCGCCAAAAGGTCGGATTAACCGGAGATTTCAATGAAGCACACATTTTTCATTGCAAAAATTGTATTATAATTTTATTAAAAGTTATAACTAACTATAAAAACAAAATTAAAGAGTAGGAAGGCTTCCAAAACAAAACAGCTCCAAAAAGACAGGGGAGAAAATAGATGGCAAAAGAGAGGAAAGAGAAAAGAGAATAAATGAAGGAGTATTAGAGAAAGCGAAAAGCTAACTTGGTGGCATAAACGTGGTCCTTAGCTGGCCTGTAATGAAATAATAATAATATAAGTTATTTATTAATATTTAAAAAAAAGGAAAGGATATGTGGTTCAGTCCTTGAAGATTAGAAGGCTACGATGGGCTGGCCATGTGGCTAGAATGGAGGATGAGGCCATTCTTTAAATAAGGTTAATAGAATCTCTCAGTAGCACAAGAAGAAGAGGGAGACTAAAGCTGAGGTGTTCGAATGGAGTACCATGGTCGGAGAACCAACCGTGCAGCAGATATTTTAGGGAAATGTTAAAAGATATCAACTGAAAAGATAAAAAATGTTGACGCTTTGACGCTACTAATTGCGAGTAGCAATGCTACTAGGTTCAAAACTTGGATTTTCATACACAAGCACAATACTTATACAAAATATCAACAAATCAAAACTACCTAATCTTTTGCATACCGAAATGTATCATTTTACTGGACTATTACGGACTGCGCGAAAATATTGTTTCCCCACCTCCTGGACTCTGTGGCAGGATCAGATTACCCAGAGAGTTGGTCTAGCAGAAATCGGATTAGTGAGGTTCTAATGTATTTTAAGTGCTTTGTTGGTGTAGAATTGGATTGATACAGAAAAAATTAGCATAGCTCCTGTTCAAGGATAACAAAAAAATCTTGAATTGTACTTTATATTTTGAACAAATAAAATAAGCTTATAAACATTTCAGATTTTTATTAATGTGTACCTATAAAAAAACTTTGAATTATCTAGAGTTTGAACTACCAAGATGGGAAAAAAAGAAAGCCATGATAAATAGTAACATCTTTAATTCAAAAAACATAGATCACAACTAATAAAATACAGAAATCGGTATTTTTTAATTTAATTTTAAATGCCACTGTGATGATCTTGGCAAGGAGAGACTACCAGTTTTATTTTCTCGGAACAAAAATTAAGGATAGTCGAGGGCGACCTGAGCAGTATATTAATGACCTTTCTTTCAATATTTCAATGGTTTTAACAACCTTCTTCTCTGTAAGCTGTAAGGACTTACTCTTTTAATCAGGGCTCAATATGGCACCTTTAACAAGGCACTTCTTGTTCGGAACTTGCCAAGATTCTAGCAAGGAAATTAATTATCAAGTGTTAAGGATTAGCTTGCTTCAGATTTAACTTGTTTAAATGATTACACCAAAATTTACTTATTTTTCTTAAAATTTAAATTTACTTCTTAGAGGCTGCTTATATGCCTCTCATTATTGATGGATTCATGTTGTGGAAAGTTTGAATTAGCAAGAGTCAACTGTTATTACATCATTACTTTCACCTAAACAGATGCTTGTACTTATACGAGGGTAAGTCAATAATTATCCGCAATATAGTTATAAAATTTTATTGAAATGAAATAGGAAACTTACAAGTACATCATTTTTCGACATAGTCCCCTTGCTTTTCAACGCACTTGGTCCAACGTTGTTCAAGTTTCCTGATGCCCTCATGGAAGAAGGTTTTGGGTTGAGATGCGAGCCAGGAATGCACCGCTTCTTTCAATGCTTCGTCCGAGGCAAATCGACGGCCCCTAATTGCCTGTTTGAGTGGACCAAACAAGTGAAAATCAGATGGAGCGAGATCGGGACTATATGGAGGATGATTCAATACTTCAAAATTGAGTTTCTGAAGCGAGCGTTTCTACAGTGTGGGCAGCTGTATGCGGACGGGCATTGTCGTGCAACAACACAACGCCTTTTGACAGCAGTCCTCGGCGTTTGCTTCGAATTGCAGGCTTCAGCTTAGCAGTAAGCATCTCACTGTAACGTTCACTGTTTATTGTTCACTGTGTTTTGAATTTTTCAATCCATTCATGGACACTCCGTTGTGGCAATCAATTGTTCCCGTACTGTACCAAAAGTCTTCGATGAATTTCGGCCCCTGATACACCTTCCGACCACAAAAAACGGATCACTGAACGTTGCTCTTCTTTGGTGCAAATAGAAAGTGGAGCGGCCATTATTAACAGCACGACAGCGATAACAAAACTAACCTACCTGCTTGATACGCACATAAACATAACAACGAATAAACAAAGCATGCGCCATCAACACAAAAGAACAGTACTGCCAACATAAACAAAAATATAGCTATATTGCGGATAATTATTGACTTACCCTCGTATTATACTATTGCTTTTCATTTTAAACATCTTTATTTAGTATTTCATTCTTTATGAAGGTTGTGTTTGTTATTATGGTTTTGGTGGCAGTATGTATGTATGTACTATGGTAAATGTAACTCCCATTTGATAAAAAAAATTATATGTACATCATATCCTCGAGAAGGAATGGCCAACGTTGTTCTTCAGTGGCATTGGAGGTATAAAATGCTATGAAAAGTTTGAATTGGCAAGAGTCGACTATTATTACATCATTAATTTCATTAAACATGTATCTTTGTATTCCAGTCAGTGAGTGCTGAAATCAAAGGTGTTGAGTGCATGAAATATATGATAATATTTGACTTCAGGGTTTCGTTAGGAGTAGTGGTTCAGAAATACTGGACCTGTTATTTTGTAACAGGTATGGGCTGACTGAACGGCATCCCTGTTACCGATATTCAGAAGTAACAGGGACGTGATACTTGCATACTTACTTCAGTACTAGTAACACATTCATACCTATTACCTTCGTACTGCATACAGCCCTAGACTAGTATTTCTTACTTGTCATCTCTACCTGTTACTAGATACTTGTTTACCTAAACCAGTATTTTTACTTCCACTCAGGTATGAGTATTTTCTGGTAAAATGTCAGCCGGTCTTCATTGTATTAGACATCTTACATTCTTTTTATTTTATTATTGTTAATTTTTATAATCATTAAAATACACTCAAATATGATAAGCAATTATATTATTTTTGCTAGTCATTAATCAAATAAAAAATATGTATGCTGTTATAAAACATCTAACATCTTAAATAATAATTTGCCAATTATTTATTATCTTGTTGATAATTCACTAATGTTTTAATTAAAGTTTTATCAACTGTCTTCAGCCAAAAAAAAAAAAAAAAATGATCTTCATTTAACTACAGTATTTAAAATGGTTGAGGATGATAAAAAATGTTTTAATAGACTCATGAGAGACTGGGTCATTCTTAATACGTAATGAAGGCGACCAATTCCAGGCAGCAATAAGAACAGATTATCGGAGAAGAAATTGTGTCCAACGCCACTTCGATAACAATCTGAGACTATCATCCGAAGAGCATCTGCTGCATTAGCAATACCGCGGCAAGCAATATGGTGAACTTTGAAAGGTGGATAATCGCTACCCATACTATCTTCAAAAAGTTCAGAATTTATTACATCTAGATTATGTCAAGAGATAGAATTTTAGTAACTGGTTTCTTGACAAAATTAGCGATGATAATTTATTTCCATTAAAAATTATATGGACCGATGAAGCTACCTTTACAAGACGAGGAATTGTTAATCAAAGAAATTATCATGTATGGGCTCTTGAAAATCCCAGAGCTATTAGAGAGAATAGGTTTCAGCATGAATTTGCTATTAACGTTTGGCTTGGAATTTGGAACGGATTACTGGTGGGACCATATTTTTTACCTGGAAGATTGAATGGTATCACATTTACACATTTTTTGGAGAACGACTTCTAATTATTTAGATGACATTCCCTTACAGCAGCAAGCAGATTGAAATGTGGTTCCAACTCGATGTATGTCCAGCTCATTATAGCAGAGTTGCTCGAGCTTGGCTGGATATAAATTATCCACAACGATGGATTGGACATGGAGGAGTAGTACCTTGGCCACCCAGATCACCTGATATGACACCCATGGATTTCTTCGTATGGGGAACCTTGAAGCAGAAAGTTTATTAATCAACTCAAGAGAGCAATTAATAGACCGAATCATAGATGCAGTACACCAAATATCATCAGAACAATGTTTAGCTGCAATTTATCAAGTGAGTGCTAGATGTAATGCTTGCATTGGTGCAAGAGGACAACATTTTCAGCAACATTTATATTAAAAAAAAACATAACATAAATATAAATGTAAATAAATAAGTATAAAAATGAAAACTTGATTTGTTTCTTTTTTTGTGATTTTCTCTTAAACTAAGCAAAAACGAACAAATCTCTAAAGGACTTTTTGTCTTAGTTTTTCAGTCCCCTATAAGTTCCTGAAGTTTTGCCATTTAAATTCGGGACACCCTGTATATTTGGCTATATTTATATTATTAAAAAGATAATTGAAAATGTAAACTTATTAAATTTAATAATATAGCTGATATTGAATAGGTAACAGATATGCGAGTAATAGGTATGCTGAAATATCAGTGTAACAGGGTAAACAATTACGAGTATGGACTGATGCTGACCTTGAGACAAGTAACAGGTACTTGTAACAGATATTTTTTTGGACCTGTATGGGTCGTCCCTGTTACTGAAAAATATCGGTTTAGACCATCCCTAGTTAGGAGTAGTTAAAAGGTATACATACTATAAGTCATACGTACTTGAGTCTGGCTCATGCCTTCAATCTGTCATCAACTGGTGCGTGCTTGTCATTGAACTTCTCTCTTTTTTCTTTAATCATTGATTATTTTAAGTGAGTACCTGATTTATTTATTAAGCTATAAAATAGTAAAGCGGTGATATAATTATTATTATTATTATTAATAGGCAGCGAGTGCTTAAGGCTAAATATCCCGATTTTTAGTAAGATTTTTTTTCAAGAGATGGCAGCACTTTTGGGGTGAATTTATTTTCGCTCTCATTTGTGAACAGAATCATCAATATTAGATCTGTGAACGGATTTGGTAATAAAAACCCCCAATAAATTCACGCTACGTTTTCTGAATTTTTTTTTGTCAATTATTTTAGAATTTAAAAAAATTATCTGGCGAACTATTGATTTTTTTAAAAAAAGCCACTTAGTCATAAGTCAATTGAACACAATTATGCAAACAGATTCATTTTCGGTTGATAGGTTGATCGTAATTTGAAAAATACGATTTGTAAGGAAGCGGGTGATTAGATTAGTGAGCTACCTGCTGTTGTAGTAGTGGGGGAAGGGCTGTGAGGAGCCAGCTCCCAGTCCGCTACCGATCTAACGTCTCCCCAATAGTGGAAAAACCGACAGAATAGAGGCCAACAAAATTTGATATACTTTTTAGAATATAAATAATATTTTAAAAAACGGACCAGTGTGCAAATTTCAAAATAACTATATATATTCTTCGGTAGTTAATAAAAAAAAAAAAAAAAAAAAAAAAAAAAAAAAAAAACTCTTTTAAAGCATAGTTAGAATATCTATGAAATTTATTAAACATTTTTAAACCCAGGAGATATTAAAAATAATAAACCGACAAAAAATGATATTTGGAACAAATAACGATTTAACATATGAATACTTTATGTAATTAAAAATACCCTAAACAAATATTTTGGTTTTGTTCAAGAGTAATTTATTTCACTGATTATTATATTCGAACAACGGAATTCAAAGTGTAAAGTAATCATTAGGACCAAAACATGTGTTAAGTTTTCCACAAAAGGTCGAGAAATAATGACTTAACTATAACGGTTTATTTAAAGAAGTAAAATTTTTAATTTTATTGATAACAGTTGACTAAGAAATATATAACTGTTAATAATTTACCTATTCCTAAGAACTGTTTCATTGAACCCTTCAACATGAAAACACACTTGTAATGTAGAATGTAACAGCTGATATTTACAAAATTTGATAATCAAGCTTCTTGCATGTCTACTAAGAATTTAAAAATAAAAACAACATACATATTAGGAGAAAATAATATTTATAAGAACATTTTTTATTACTAAAAACCTAAAATTACCTTAATTATTCATTAGAACTTCATAGTGTAAGTAGAAATTATCTGGAATATAAGAGTCCTGAACTAACTGCTTCGGCAAAGAATTAGAAGTATAAAAGAAAACTTTTATCGGTCTCTGTAAGTGATGAGTAAGTGTAAATTCACTCTTACCGATTTGTTTCATTCGATCCATGAAAATTATTAATTAATAAATAAAATATAATTCAAATAACAAATGATAGCTCGGAATAATAATAATTGGGCAATATGAATATTTATACTTTGAGAGTACTCCTAGCCCAGTCAAATAAGGAGTTTTAGACAGCAAATCTCGAAAAGGAAGCAATGAAGCTAAATTTTTGCATATACTTTCGTTTTGGGATTCTAAATAAATGGTGAAAAGTCACCAACCTCAGCATGTCAAACCGTAATGATATTCATGGTCAAAGGTCACAAAATCAGTTTTTTTTTTGCCTCGGGCGTCAATCGAGAAGGTTACAAAACTTGTAGATAATAATATTTTCTATGATTTTTTTGGGTTCCATTCATTTTTTTTAGGATTAATTGTTTGTGGAAAAACAGTGGCGGGCACCGGTTTGGACCAACATTTGCTTCTAGTTCCTTTATCAATCGTTTCTCAGAAAAAATTTCGGAATCAAAGTTGTAGAGCATTAAATTTTCTTTAATTTTGTATATACATTTTGGCACTTAATTAAAATTATTTGACAAAAAGTGAGGTAACAATTTGTTTTTCTCGATTATTATCTATTTTTAATAACGCATGTCTCGAAAACCGTTGAGCGTTAACATTGAATTAGCTTTAATTTTGACTAGTATCATATTTTTTCAGATTCCACCATTTTCGATATATAATCGAAAAAATGAAACAGGAGATCTTCTCCACTTCTCCCAGCGTAAACTGGGGAATCTCGTTCCCTAAGGGTCGGGGACTTTTAGTATTTTTACCTTCCAACTACTCCTAACGAAGCTGTGAAGTCAAAAATAGTCGCATATTTCATGCACTCTACACCTCTTTCTCACTGGGGTCGCACTTCTCCGCGAAAACACGTTTGTCGGCACTCTTTTAGCTATAGCTCCAGAACTAATAGTTCTATCCAAAATTATTTTTTCCATCTGAAAGCTAGTTAAATTTACTATAAGAACCTGTATATTAAATTTCGATCAAGTCCCGTAAAATAACCACACCAGCACGCTAAAACCCGCTTACAGTTTTGAAATCCAAGTTTTTTTTGCACATTTTTCGCTATAACTCCAAAACTGTTTGTCCGATCAGAAATTTCATTTTTTCAAATAAAATCAGTGAATAAATAAATTAAATTTATAAAATAACATTTGGGAAAAACTTGATTTCGCGGAGAAGTGTGACCCCAGTCAGAGTGCTGAAATGAGGGGTGTAGAGTATGCACTCTACAAATAAAATATGCGACTATTTTTTACTTCACAGCTTCGTTAGGAGTCTTTGGAAGGTAAAGGTGACTTTTCACCCCTTATTTAGAATGCCAAAACAAAGGTATATGCAAAAATTTAGCTTCATTTCTGCCTTTCCTAGGTGAAATCCTTATTTGACTGGAGTTTTGGTGGAATTTCTCACTGGCAGTTCTATAATAATTTATGATTATGACAAAATGTACATTACAATTTAAAATTATTGTAGATATTAGAATTCATCAGATTTCTAATCTTTACAATATAATCTAACCATTATGATCTTGTATCAAATTTTATAACTTTTTGAACTTTTATAACTTTATAATTTTCTATGAAATCAGCAAAAGTACAAAAGCTTTTTTATTTTAATATTTATAAAGTAAGTAATTTTACGATATAGCCCGAACGTTAGTAGTAGTAGGAACTAAAACTTTTATGAAAACCCTCTTTTAAATTAAATGTTGACTCAATACGTACATTTGAAAAAATATAATAAATAATTCAACACCTTGCAATAAATAATATTCATTATTGTTCATTAAATAGTAAAAAAAAAAAAAGTATAGATATTCTATGAATCATAGTTAGAAAAGAATTAGTGTCAGGATTCCAGGTTTGTTTGGGTATGGTTCTTGAAAAAACAGATAGACAAAACAGAGAATACTTCCAATTCAAAAATAAGCACATTTAATAAAAAAATATATAAAACAAAAGTTGTTGCAAATTAGATTTGCTTTATTAATTCATAGAACGAAAATGTGCTGAGAGTAGCGGTTTCCAAGTTATTTGATCAAACAGCTAAGAACATACGATGTTCAACCCTTTCGAAAATGTTCTAAAAACAATGATTGTATAGGGATTATTACTGTTTGTCTCTGATTCATGTTGACTACCGCTATAGTCCCGGAATCTGTAATAATGTTAACTCATAAGCTTTTTTACCCGATTCCATACAAATTATTGATATATGTTTTATAATTTGCTAAGAAAACATAACGAACCCCACAATGTGATGTGGCCGTGAGAAATCAGAAAAAAAATCATTTTCTTCAATTGATTTCCACTACTTGTATTTACAACAAAATAAATCAAATCATACAAATATAAAAGGATAAACCGTTTTGTAGGTACCTATATCCAACCAATAGTAGGGAATTACACTTTAAAATTACTTTTCCCGGTAATGTTTTTAAAAATATGTTTTAATTATTATGGTATACACTATGGAAAAATTACATATCCACGAGACTTGGGAACAATGAAATTACCTTATATTACGGTAATTCTAAAACATTTCCAAGGAGCCAGTTATAAAACTGATTTTATTTATCAGTCATTGTTTAATTTTATTTACGATTTTTACAGTCAACTAATGTAAAATTATTGGTTTTCAAATTACATCATAGTAAATATTATATGTAAATATTATCTTTTTCATTATCAGCTCTTCTTTTCAGTTCTGGTTTTCTTCGTCTAGCAGATACGCGGAGATTCTTTTTGGATTTAGAACTATTTATATAAAAATCTCTACGTCCAATAGATTGTTCTTCTTTGTTATGCTATATCTTTACGATAGAAATTGAACGGAAATACAATTTGTTCTGAACAGGAAATATTTTAAATTGTTATTGGATTTTCCGGAATATCTTTTACCTGATTTCTGTGCTATCGGATTGACTTCATATGCCGACATGCTACCTAAATTTATATGAGATAAAATGTAATAAATTTACATGTGTATTTATATATAAGTACATAGGTATCTATCGGCTAGGTAACTTGTGGAATTTATTTGGAATATTTTATATTATTTGTCCCAGATACATTACCGGTGAAAAGGGTCAGATAGTGTTAGACTTCCTGCAGTTAAGTAAACGAAACTTTTTCTCTATTTGAAAATAAATAGACAATAACTCCTTTGTTGACTTTATAAAAAGACATATTTATCACAACTATAAGTTAACTATGCAGCTATTATCAATTCATGATTTTTCAGATTTATGAATCTTCAAAGTACAACACATTATAGTAAACGTTTTTTGTTTGTTTTTTTAATATATTTTAATTACTATGGCTGACATTCAACTTGTTGGACTGTCAAACGCTTCAAGTGAAAATAAAAGTTTACAAATTATTGTAGCTAGGTCTGTTTGTTCCTAATAATTAGTCAGTGAAAAGGGCCAATGTTTCCTATAGATACCGCAATAAAATAAGGATTGCATATACAAAATGTCTTTTTTTTTTTTTTTTTTTATTTGGTAATAAATAAACAAATAAAATATTTAATAAATTTATCAAAATATATATTAAAACTTGAATTCAGCTTTTGTCAATTCGAAAAATTTATTTTAATTGCCTTATTCTTACTTACTTTCTTACTTAAAATGAGAAATTGTAAATAGAATGAATCTAACGACACATAAAAAATAATAATAAAAAGAAAAAAATCATACAATTTTTCTCTGGCTCTTCACAAATCGAGGAATACCAATGTGAGAGACATTTTGGTAAGGAAGAGACCGTTTCAGCTGGTGACGCAATTCCATCCGGTTGTAAACAAAATTCGTATTTTTCACATTACGATCGCAATATGCATGCTATGATTAGTTGGAATGTGTCGTTCGTTTCAAAAAACGTTTCTACAACTGGCTATAACCTCATATTTTTAAAAATATATTTAACACCTATTTTTACGTTCTATTTTCTTAATTATTGAATTTATAGAAAAAAAACGCTTCGTTGCGTGAATTCTGTGTGCCAAATATCCAAAGAATTTTACAGATTGAAAATCGGACATTCCGTTCCGGAGAAATTCCGAAAATGAATTCTACTGTTTCCAACGCTTAACTGAAAGGGGTACATTTAGCCTTAAATAAGCATTGAAAAGAAATAAATATCTACCAAGTTAATGGTAGAGAGACAAGCATTAGGGATTAGTGCTTGTCCTTACTCCACCTACACCGATAATTCTATTACTTACCGTATTTTATTAAGTAAATAAATACATTGCTGACAGATGGCGCTGTGCTATTTGTGCAAATCTACCACCTCTAGAGATGACAAACCCACCTTTGCCTGAAGTTCATGCCAAATATTATGTCACATTAAATGTAGTAACATAAAAGAGGGCAAATTATCTCAATAGAAAACAAAACAATGGCAGTGCCCTAAGTGTGAGACGTTGGCTTCTATGACTTCCAGGCACTATACTGCAGTTCCAAGCAGGAACATGGAAGAAAACATTACTGCAATGGTCTGTGATATTGGTAAATTGACCAATGATATTAAATATATAAAGGGCACTGTAAATAAACGAGTAGACTTCTTTTTAAGAACTCAAAGAGGCTTAAATCATTAGAAGAGCAAGATAAACCGTTGGTAGAATTAATCAAAAATTATTAATTGAAAATAATAATTTAAAAAGCTAGATTAAAAAGCTATAGGTTAGGATTAATCAAACCAAGCAGACTAAGCTCTCGAATTCCATTTTTTTTTTCTTTATTTCTTATATAGTTTTTACAATTCACAATTTTAAATGCTGTACCAAAAAATAAACCAGTCTCAAACTTATATAAAATACTATTAAGCAACTTAAGTATATGCTGATATAATCATAATTTATAATGAAAGAAAAATATAACATCCTAGTAATAAAATAATCAAAATTGTAACTATATATCCTTAAATATCTATATATTTTTAGATACATACCTACATACTAATATATACACTCACACATAATACATACATATGCAAATATATATACATATACATACATACACAAGTATATTTAAAATAACAATAAACATAATAGATTGGTATACTACATTAATAAATGTCTAGTTCTTTTATGTATATACCATTTTGTACTATTTTTTATTGTAGTTACCAATATTTTTTATAAGTGAGTTTTTATTGTTTTTACACTTATTGAAAAGTTGTTTACATATTTTCTCAATGAATTCATTAATATATGGTATACTCAATTCTTTATGCATAATTTTAATTTTTGTAAAGTATTCATACTTTCCAGGAATTCTTAGACATTTGTTTTGGAATATTTGCAATTTTATATAGTTAGTTTTTGACATGAAACTAAATATAGGGCTTGCATATGTTATTATACGTCTTAAGCAAGCTTTATATAGTAATAATTTATTATCTGTGCTTAGCTTAGAATTCCTATTAAAGAGTGGGTATATAATACACAGAGCCCTGTTTGCTTTATAGCACACATAATCAGTTTGTGAAGTAAACTACAGTCATTTATCCATCTTTAGTCCTAAATATTTAATCTGAGTTGACCAAGGTATAGGCGTTTTGTTTACAGCCAATTGGGGAATATTGTTTGGCCGTCTCTTTGTAAGTAGTATAGCTTGTGTTTTTTCCTGATTTATTTTTATTTTCCATTTATTGTAAAATCTCTCTATTTTTTTTAGTGCTGTAGTCAGTCTATTAGTAATTGTGTCCGGTCTATAACTTGTAGTATAAAAAGCCTTATCATCAGCAAACAGAGATTTTTGAACTTTGAATGAGTTAGGTATGTCATTGATGTAAATACTGTAGAGCGTTAGAGATAAAACCCCGCCCTGAGGGAGGCCAGCAGAAAGTGTACGTAATGTGGAGTAGTGGCCATCTATAGATACTTTTATCGTGCAGTTTGCTAAATATGATTTTATAAGTGCTATTAAATATGGTGGAAAATTGTAAAGCATCCGTTTCAATATTAGCCCGTTATGCCAGATACTGTCAAAAGCTCGCTGCAAGTCCAGTAATACCATACCTGTGTGTTGTTTATTATTAAATCCCTCGGTGATGTGGTCGGTTAACCTGCCGAATTGGGCTGTAGCAGAATGCTGATGTCTAAAACCAAATTGTTTATTTATAAATATTTTGTTATTTTATATGAGGCCATTGTTTGTTCAGTTGGTGTGGTCTTGGGTACTAAGCTAACCTAGATAAAAGGAATAGGTAGCAAAAAGAGGATCCACGGTTGCCATCTATCGTAGTGCGCTCCATCCACCATATTACCCAGACGACACCTTGGCTGGGAATCAGACGATAAAATATACGTCGGCGAAGAGATGACCACTGTTAACTGGCAGCTTTATTGGCTAGCGCGGCAGAAAAAGGCAGCTGGCAAAGCAAAGTATGTTTAGTTGACAAGGGAAGGGTTCTTTGCTGACGAAATGATGAACAGCCTGTGATGATCATCAACGAAGAAGAAGATATGGAAGTAATCAATTGACTTTTTACCAAAAATCAGTTTTTTTTATTTTATTTTTTTAATTTTATTTTTCTACTTTAATTTTTTTTTTTTTTTTTTTTTTTACTTTTTAAGATTTGAAAATTATTTATATATTTTATTTTTCCTCTTTTTTTTTCTTTTTTTTTAAAGTAATCATATATCCTTTAAATTACATAGTCGGCCAATGATAGCAGGACTTCCTCAAGGCTCATGTCTTTCACTGACACTCTTTAACATTTATTTATCAGATCTCCCTAGCATCCCAACAATTAACGATCAATACATGCTGATAAAGGTGGTGTCTTATATACAAGTTCATACATGATAGACACCATAGCACACCGATTATCGGCCGTACTTAAAAGCTAAATAAATATTATGACAAATGGAAAATCAAAATTAACAAAAACAAATCTACAGCATTAATTTTTCACTAAACGTCTTCTAATCAGTAACTTATCTTGGTGTAGAACTAGACCGGTCCCTTACATTTACAGCACATGTAAAAAAAAATGCAACAAAATAAAAAATCTGATTAGGAAAATGTCCACTTACTTCAATAGGCATCCCAATTTATCCAATTGGAACAAATTAATATTGTACAAAATTGTAATCAGACCAATGATAACCTACTCATCACTTGTTTGGAGTTATACTTGTATAAAAAATTACAGGAAACTGAAAGTTTTGCAAAACATTTGTTTGAGAATCATGAACAACTACCCCAGATACACAAGAATATCCACTATGCTCACTGATCTTAACAAAGTCATTTTTCTTATTAACTGCTATACCTGAAAACCCAAAAATCTAAGTAATAGGAGACTACAACAAGAAAGCTGTAAAAAGATATAAACATAAACGGACAAAATACATATAAATTAAAAGATTGAAAAGCAATTTTCTATAAATTACACACATTAGAATAATGTAAATATCTTATTTTCACCATAAAGTTAATTAATAAAAGTTTATTTTTGTATCATACCATAAAATAGTTTTACTTCATTTTTTTATTGTATTATTATATAAATTGTATATTATTATTTGTATTACTCTGGCTTGGATTATAATTTAACTATTATTTATTATTATTCGCTCTAGTATTGTTTATTTGGTTGTGTAGGTTTTTTTAGTTTTTCCAACTATCTAATTTGCATTTTTACATTTGTTACAGATTCCTCATTATTACTTTTTGTTTCATGTGAGATCGATGTGTACTCAGACATGTGCCTATGTTATTATTAGCCTGGTTGTGTTTTATGTAATTTATTTTCAATAAAGAATTAAAGAAAAGTAAATAAATAAAATAAGCATTTAAAGTTCGTCATCTTTACATTATTAAAACAAATGAAATTTAGTTCTATTAATAACGTATAGATGACAAACTATGAATGCTTATTTTTTAAAAATTCTTTAGTGAAAATAAATTAAAGCAAATCAAATTTGGTTCTATTAATTTTTTTGCTGAGTCAATAGTTTTAGATCTGTGATAAATTACCCATGCCAGCATGCTAAATGTGAATGTTTAGGCAAAATATGATGATTTTTACATGTTCCGTGGGCTAGGGTGGTTATTTTACAGCATTTATGCCAAATTTTATTTATGGGATCTTATATACAGCGAAAGATGTGCCAAAAAAACTTTGATTTCACAACAGTATGCGGTGCTTAGCATGCTGGCAAGGGTATTTCACTGGATTTAATTTCATGTTTGCGGTCTGATAGTAAATTTAATCAGATTTCAGATGAAAAAAAGAAATTTTTGATCGGACAAATAGTTTCGGAATTATAGCTAAAAGAGTATCGACAAATGTGTTAGTGAACAAAAAAAATGAATACATCCAAATTTGATTAGTAATGTATAGAACAAAAAATGTGCTTAAAGTTACAGTTTTCAAGTTATTTTATCAAACAGCTAAGCTAAGAACATACAATTTTCAATCCTTTCCCCCCTCCCACCCCCACACCCATAGCTACTGGACTGGCTGACAAGTGGATTCAGTTCAGGCTATGTGGGAACTACTCTTGAAAGAAAATTTGTTGTGAAATCGATCACTTTTTCAAAAATGACACTACCTCCCTCCCGGATTATATTGACTGAGCAAAATAATGAATAGAACCAAATTTCATTTACTTTAAGAACGAACTTTAAATGCTTATTTTTTCATTGTGTAATTAATTGTTTTAATTATAATTAGTACAGGTATATATATTCGTTATTTGTGTTTGATTTTTAATAATTTAAATAAAACTTATAATTGAAAAAAATGTAGAATTTTTGCACCAGTTGAGGTAGCAAACATGTAAATAAAATCAAAGTAAATTTAATATTCTACAAATTTGTTTATAATTGGTTTTATGAGAAACAGTCGTAGAAGCATATGTTTGATCAAAAGTGAGGTACAAATGATTTTTTTTTTTTAAATTATCAATTTTCAATAACGTATATCTCAAAAACTGTTGTAAGTATGACAAATATGTATAGGAACAATTTTGTACGAAATTTAATTACCTTTTCCCCTCCCAGGGGTGGGGACTTTTAGTATGTTTACGTTTCAACTACTCCTAATGAATCCTTGAGGTCTAAAATGATCTCATATTGCATGGCTATTGACTGGACTATTGGGGGTTCTAAAATGTTTTCTTATTTGATTGAAACTACTGAACACCATGCCCTGTGGAAAACAAGTCAACTCTGCATTGATATTTGCTACCTCTGTTTCTTAATTTTCTTCTTTTGCTTCTGCAGGTGTTTTGTGATTACCTAGGTTGTTAGAGGTAGAAATGAATACCTATTTGTTTTGTTTGTATTTATTCTTATAAAAAATACATGATCTTTTGAATTGAAATATTTTACTTCCTATGTAAGAAAAAGAAACATATTTCTTAAGGGAATTTAAGAACTTCTATTTAACTTGTAAATGATGCAGTTACCTATTTTATATAATACATCACTGCTTTAGACTATTTAAAACAAATTCCATAAAAGTTTACAGTTATAGTATTATTGAAGTCCTTCAGTTTCTATGAAAAGTTTACTGATGAGAGAATCTGTTTTGTTTTCATCTCTGTAATGTTATTCTTTGAGATATTTTCCTTATTATTTTTGACTGATAGGCAGAAGATACAGTGTGTTAAAAAAATTATTTCTAGGCAATTGCCTAACTTTTAAACTAATGTCCAGATAAATGTTTACTATTAATATCCATAATTGTACATTAAGTTAAATCCTATGACATTTCTAAATAATCTAAATCTTTATTTTTAACATGAAATGCTGTATGATTATTTCAGTATTAAATACTATTTCTTCGGAAATGGGAAGCAGATATTAAGAATAAAGTTTTCATCTGAAGCACATAATTCATACTATGTATTACAGGGTGGTCACCAGACTGGAATTCCTTGAAAACCTGGAATTATGCTTGAATTTTATATATTCACCTGGAATTTTATGAGATCGTAAGATAATAAAAAAAAAAAAAAAAAATGGGATCTATTTACTCATCTTCGATTAAAATAATATGTTAAAACATTAAATGCACCTACAGTTGCATGAACTACACCTACACCAGATTTTTAATGAATTCAATTTAATTTAAAATTCACTATCTCTTAAACAAATGACGGCCGATCAAGGGATATCAGAGTAACATATTATAGTGTTAAAATTCAGTAGTTACTAAACAAAAAATAAAATACTAAGAAAAAAAAAAAGGATTAAAAATCAACAAAGAACTAGAATATTTGATGATAGGCTAGGAATAAATTAATTAAATAATGAAAGAAACAAACAATATTGACCTATAATCTACAGCAGTAATCCACAGCATACATGGAAAAACATCTTATTCCCCTCCTATTTGTTTCAATTTCAATTTTTAATTTGTGAAATTTTTATTATTTAAAACAAAATCATTGATAAAGAGAAAATATTTTAATAATTAAAACAATAAAGGTTTTAAAAATTTGTATTAAAGAAAATAGTGTACTAATACTTCTATCAATCATACAAAACACACTAAATAAAATCAATGAAAATCATGCTAGAGAAAAACAGAGCAACCTTTTTGTATTAAATTTTGCCTGGAATTTTATGAAAATTAACCTGGCATTAGGCTTGGATTTTTTTTTTTTTTTTCTGACTTATTTGCCACCTAGTATTATCTCAACAATTAAATTGAGAGTAGTGGACAATAGAACCTTAAGAGTGGAAATCATTCACTCACTGTAAGTAAATCTTGTGAAATCGTGGAAAAGGCATCTGAAAAACCTAAAATATGTGCTCACATCACTTCATGTAAACTGACTACTCAAACCATGTGGAATCTCCTTTATGAATCAGAAATAAAGAAGCTGTATTTACTGTTCTATATTTTGTTATGAATGTTCTATGTTGCTTAAATTAATTTTCTTATCATGTAGGTGAACTAAACTTGCTGAGTATTCCATTATTTTTCGTTTTTTTGTTTTCTTTGACATAGTAATCCTGGGTTTCACTGTTTCTTTTTTCGCTTCCCTCTCATATGGGAGCGTCCAGCCAGGAGCTGAATTTATCCTGGTATCTTGCTAGATTTCTTGCCCATTACAGATCCTTTTAAAATTGAAGATCATCTTTTCCTGCTAAGACGATCTATGTACTTGAAATTGGACATCTTTAGTCATCCTTGAGGTCTTTTTCCATCTGGCCTGTAGTCCGTTGTCTTGACAGGATCCGGATAATCATTCATCTGCTTTACTCATACACCTTCTCAATACTTATATCTTTTCTCAAAAGAGTTTTGTTTTCTCGGTGATCTTTTGCCCCATTTCGAGCCACCACATATGCCTGCCATTTCTCTGATGCTTTGTCTTAGCCCTATTCCTTCCATGCCCCTTTCTTCCCCTTCAGCTGTATCCTCAGATCTTCATTCCACCACGAAGTACGTTAACCTCTTGTGCAGACCTTTTTTACTCCGCAGACTAAAGTAGCTGTTTGCAAAATGCTGCTTTTTATATGGTTCCACATATTGTCCAGGCTTGCATTCACTTCCTGGAAGCATTTTCTTAGCTCTTACATCTGTAAAATACCTTCTGATATCTCGGTTATTTATGAAATAGTCTATGAAACTGTTTGCATTTCTCACATTGGCTGAAAAGGTAATTTTATGAACCTGCTTGGACAGAGAAAAGGAGTTTCCTAGCAGCAAATCATTTTTGATTCAGAATTCTATGAGTTATCAGTTTTTAAATCCTCTGCACTATGCGGTCCCACCACTCTTAGTGCTCTTAAGTGATCTTTGCTTATTCTTGCTTTAAGGTACTCTATAATCACTATGCTCTGACTGCTGTTCCTAACTTTGATCACTGTACGCTTGAGGTCGCCATAGAAAAGTTTTTTATCCAGAATATTTGCATCATTTGTTAGGGCAAATACTTGTATCAGGACCCAGTTTCTGCTTCACAGATTTCTATAGGCCACAATTATTCAGGGGCTTCATTATAATGCCCACTCCTTCAACAGCTCTGTTCCCTGGTGGGACTCCCGAATATGTTGTTCTGAACCTTCTTGCCGGTGAGGGATCTCCATTTCGTTCCCAATCGTGTGTCCTTATCCATGCCAGTTTATTTTTTTTTTTTTGTCTACGACATCCAACTCCGAGGCTATTTGCTAAGTTTCTTCGGATCAACTATACTCCCAGGCGGGTGATTGGCGCAGCCCAGGAGGCCCCATTATCTCAGGACATCAGCTCTGAAAAAATATATGTCTCTTCAGGAGAAAGGGTGGCCAGGCTATACCTCCCAGCACCGGTTGCCTGTTGGTCCACAGATGCTCCGTTAGAGGGCAGGTTCTGCTAAGAGTCGAGTTAAACAAAAATGTTTAATTACTCCTTCCAGAAATATTAGACTTTTCTGCTTTAGCTAAGTGGAAAAGAAATCCATGAGTACAGTGATCCTATGATGTTATGAACTTTAATGACAAACTTAAAATAGGAGATTTTGGTACATAAATCAAGACATGAATTTAAGCTGATCATTTGATTTGAAAGAATAACCAATAGTAATATTACATGATAACACAGTGGGCTCTTGTTGTTACTCAGTTGTGAAATTACCCATTTTTGTAGAGCTTTCGCTGCAATAGCTATAGTAGGAAATTATGAATTATTTATTTATACTCTTACTTGGACAAAAGAAAATAAGAACTAAAAAATTATTTACATAACCCTGCTTAAGAAATTGATATGGAGTGATTATTATTTAAAGTTAAAAATATATTTATAAAATGATGACTTTTATTCAACTAAATATAACATTGGTTATGCTGCTCTTGACATTTACTAAGTAATCTGTAGATATTTGAAAACATTATCATGTACAGTGCCACAAAATAAACAATAACGGTGGAAATCAAATCTACACTGCTCTGAACCAAGCCTTATGAGGGATTTTCATCTAGTAAAATCAGCTTATATGGCCAACTTGTTAATATAATAGTCAGTTTGTGAGGAGCATCCAAAGATCTCCCAGTTGGTACAAAGACAAAGCACTTAGTTACCAAAATATGAGTCAATTCAACAATTGGATTGCTGTTTCAAAATAAACGAATCATGATAAGAATAGTACAGTGACTGTAAGAAATATAAGAAGAATATGATCTGGGATATAGTCAGGAAAAAGAAAAACATGTCCAAGTTAAATAACTTTAAATGGAGTGCTAATGTTTTGGCCTGCCTCGCAGGTTGTTTATTAATGTATTCTTTTGTTTATTGGGATGCATTAACAGTTAGAAGCAATATTACAGAAATAATTTTCTTTTTTTATATTGCTTCTAGGTATGTTTGATAAGCAGAACCGAGGAGGTGTAACGTTTGAAGACTTTGGCTATCTATGGAAGTATGTCACGGATTGGCAAAACTGCTTTAGAAGTTTTGATCGGGATGGCTCAGGTATTATTATATATTTATACCTATTATCTACAAACAAAGATATGTTTTTATGTAAACCTAAGTTAAAACTGTCTGTAATATTTGAACTGTATATAATGAATGAACTTTAACAATTTCTTTATTAGTGACTCTGTAATTGCTGTTCCCTGTTATTGAAATTCAGATCCTTCTTTACCCCTCTTACTCTGTTTGCTGCAAAATTCTTATACTCCAACATGCTACCAATTGTAATAAACTTAATAAGTATTTTTCAACAATATATTGGTATTCAACTGAAAATAGTCACTGAGGCTCTTCAGCTATTTTTACTGTCAGTTTTCCTAAATTTAGTTGGCAGAGATGTACAAATAAATAAGTAATGGATTATTTTTTAGTAAACTATGTTGGACACATAACCTTGATTACAAGACTCGAGAGGGTTTGGGAAACCGTCTTGTAGTTGAGGGACTCAGTTTATGATATCAAGGCTATACAAACTTAAACTCTGACTATGAAAGTTACTTTTACATGACTCTCTTAAATAAGCCCTTAACTACTAGTATAGTACATTTTATATCAACCCCCTTAAACATTTTTTATGTTATAAAGTAAATTTACTATTTTTGTAACAAAGGATTGGTTTCTAAAAATAATATCGAAGAGATTTTAAAAATTCACCTGTCATCAAGGTAGTCATATTATTATGGATTGTGTTAGTTCATTCTGTATCAGGTATATTTTTGTTAGTTGGAGCTTAATGTCTTTATGTAGACTAGCTATGGCAGGAAGGATAGTTAATTGTAAAGGTTACCAGCCTATTCTTGCCAGGGTGGGAATGAAACCCATTACCTCCTATACTTGGTGCTCTAAGACCCTCTCCCAATGTTCATGTTCATCATGTCCCCCATCTTCTCTGAGTTTGGCATGACGGACTTCTTTTTAAATTGAAAAATCTTCCTTTTACCTATTATCTGAGCCTTCAATCTATTCTCTCTGATAGGGTTTTCTCTGTCCAACAAGGCAAAGATGTCTCTTCAATTCATTCTGTAAACGCCGGGTACCTCAGCAATACTAGCTCCACTTTTATATATTCTTTACACTCGTGATATGCCACTTAGCCCTGATACACTAACAACAACATACGCTGATGATATAGCAATATTAACTAGACATAAAGATCCCACCATTGCATTATTAACTCTTCAATACCACTTAACAATACTACAAGACTGGTTCAAAAAATGGAAAATAAAACTAAATTACACCAAATCACAGCACATTACCTTTACACTTAGACATGACTCTTGTCCACCTGTCTTCATCGACAATCAACCCGTACCACAGACAAACAAAATTCATTATTAGTAAATTTAGCTCCATAAAGGTTAATCTTATCATTATATTATATAGTCAAGAACCTCAACTGTAATGATTTATTAACAAAGTTATTTATAAATTGCCATGGAAACATTCTTCTCCATATTTTTCAATTTTTAAATGAATCTTACAGCAGAACATCTCTAATAAGGTTAAATAACTAAGAAGCCATGATAGGTTTCATTTATATATTTTATTTATTTTTTCGGGAATGTCCATGTTCTAAAGTGAGAATTAATTAACAATATCAACTTTAATTTAAGTTTCTTGAAAACCAGTGACAGCCATTTGGGTATTACAGTTTTATTATCTGTAAGATAATTTTATATAAAAAGAAGATAATCAGGTATACATTCAGGAGAAAGAAAAAAGCTTTATGGAGTCTCGACGTTTTGACTTGCCTTGCAGGTATGCTTCAGGGCTTTTAAATTAACCCTCGAGTGGTCGTGCAGAGGACAATAGTCATCCACTGCTCTTAAAATCACTGCTGTTTATTTGTTTTAGAAGGGGTGAATATAGTGCGCCTATAGTCCGCAAGAGTGGGTTAGGGGGTTAGTCTTAGTACCTCTGTCAGTTGCTATTTGATATTCATGACCTGTAATTCCTGGTAGAGTGACAATTGTGCACCACGCGGCCTTTTAAATAATTTAAGTTAGTACTTTTATTTTTATTTTTTTTCTACATTTGCAAAATTTATACAATTACAGTTTGTTTTAATTACTTTGGATGAGGGACTGGATGGCCAAGCGAGTTGGGGCGAGGGTCTTTGTGCACTCGTTACTGAAGGTTTTGAGTTTGAATCCCACCTGGGCAGGTTAAAATTTATTTTGTGTGGACCCACAAAATGAATCTCGAACTTCCCACCATGGCTAAAATAGGTTGGTAACCTGTAGAATAACCGATCCTTCTTGCCCTAGTTGGAGCACATAAGGACGTTAAGCCCTAACAAACAAAAAATAAAGTTTGGATGTTACCTACTGATATTTTGAAGTACTGTGCTACTTGAGATAATAAGTTCCCTCATCCACGCAACCTTCCCTGTAATTGTTATTTTCGACTTGGTATGTGTTTATAATGATTGATGTACTTTCCTTATATTTAATTATTTTGAGTGAATAATTTATTTATCTTATCCTTTTTAAAGTATTTTTAAAAAATTGTAGAGATTAAAAATATTCCTATTGCTAAAAAACATAGTGTTGATGACTGTTGTCGATCATTCTTGTAACTGATCCATACGCGAGCACTCAAGGGTTTACAAAAAACTAGATGTAACAAAAGGATAGCAGACAGATAAACTAATAACACGTGGATATCAAAACAGAATGACATAGATAGATATAATAATAATAGTAAATAAAATAGATACTGGATGAAAAATGAAAGAGGACAGAAGGATAAGTTATAGTTTTATAATGAGATAAAGACCAGATAATGAGGTAGAGAAATATACAGTAATCCTCATTATCTGGTCTTCACCTGCTTATATAAATATAACCTTTCCTTCTGTCCTCTTTCATTTTTCATCTATTATCTATTTTATTTACTATTATTATTTTTTTATATTATTTTTATTTATTTGTCTTATCATTTTGTTTATCACTATCAGATTTGTTATTTATTTATTTTATTTGTCCTCTCTTATCTTTCCTATCTGTTTATTTTAATAGGGATTATTATACTGTTATATTTTTGCCTTACCATGGCATTTGTGTCATTCTTTATTGTACTATCAACTCTTTTGATATCCATGTGTCATTAGTTTATCTGTCTGTTATTTTTTGGTCACATCTAGTTTTTTGTTAATTTTAGCCCTGGAGAATACCTGCAGGTCTAGTCGAAACTCCATTAAGTTTTTTTACTAGGATTTTTTATTTTTTTCTTTCTCCTGATTGCATATCTGATAATCTTTTTCTTATATTACTCTAGTTTCAACTGTATATTTCTTATTATAATTTTATTTATATTTTTCTGACATATCAACCTCTGGTGTGTTTTTAGGAAATATTGATCGTCAAGAATTGGGACAAGCTCTAGCAACTTTTGGCTATCGGCTTTCTCCTAACACAATTGACATGATGCTTCGTAAATTTGATAGGCTTGGACGAGGAACAATACTTTTTGATGATTTTATTCAGTGTTGTATTGTCTTGCATGTAGGTATCATTAATACTTCTAGTATATAATCTATAGACTATTCATGTAAGTAATTATTATAAAGCACCATGTATTACTAGCGCAATCTTATAATCTAAAAAATATAAACCCTCTACTAGACTCATTATCCTTTTCCATTGAACAGGGTCTCTACTAGTCGGGAAATTCGGGAAAAAGTCGGGAATTTACAGAAAATTTGCGAAAGTCAGGAAAAAGTCGGGAATTTACAGAAAATTTGCGAAAGTCGGGAAAAGTCGTTGTTAATGCTTATATTTTCAGACTTTTTTCAGTTTTTGCTCAATATGTCAGTTAAGTAAGTGTCTGATTGGTATAGACACTCCACATACTTTTAAAGTAAATTAAATTTGCTACAAGGTGAGATCAGGGTGGGCTCTATATAGCCATTGGTTCCCAAAATACAGGGATATTATCTTCGAAAAGAGACCATTTTTTTTTTTTCTTCCAAAAAGTGGTTTTTCCAATATGGTCACTTGTTTTGTGAAATATCTCCTGAAATACATCATTTGAGACCAGAATGGTACCTGGGGACCCAGCAGTTCTCTCAAATACGGCAGATAACAAAAAACAGTCAAAAGTGGGAAAATGCTGTTCTGTCTTTTTATGGTTTATTTATCAATATTCATTTATGGTTCATTCATTTATTCTTGTTAATGATAAATAATTGATTGATGAAAAAGAAAATGATCGCATAATCGGGAATCGTCGTCATCATCGAACATTTTTTTATATACCTACATACTAAACTAACATATATGTATATATATATATTGTAATGATTTTCTTCAATCATGAATTTTTATTAAAATTATTATCAATAATTAATTGACTTTAACTCATTATTAGGGTTCTGTCAATATTCTTTTGAATTATGACTGGAAATATTTAAACAATATTTTGTGCATATTTTTTATATTTATTATTTTATCAAACAGAAAAACATATTTAAATTTACCTTAGTTTAATTTTAATTCAAGTCCATTACTGAGAGAACCACTAAACACTTTCACTTATCTTAGTTCCATAATCTTCTATGACTCCTGACACCTAGCTGCTCAAAGGTCCAAAACTAACTGCCTCTTGTCTTCTTCATTCTCCTTCTCAAAACCAACTCCCTTTTCCTACCTGCCTCAAGGGCTGGTATTACCTCCCCAGGTATTGAAGGAGTCCCTAATCCCTGGGCTCCTACCTGGTTTTGACCCTAACTTCCAATATTTGCTCTTATATATATATATATATATATATATATATATATATATATATATATATATATATATATATATATATATATATTGTAATGATATTTGCATTTTAAGCTCAGGAAGAGCAAATATTGGAAGTTAGGGTCAAAACCAGGTAGGAGACCAGGGATTTGGGACTCCTTCAATACCTGGGGAGGTAATACCAGCCCTTGAGGCAGGTAGGAAAAAGGGTGAGTTGGTTTTGAGACAGAGAATGAAGAAGACAGGAGGGAGTTGGTTTTGGGCATTGGAGCAGCTATGTGTATGCAGATATAGAAGTATATGTAACCAGGAGACAAAGCATGGACTGGGCAAGAAAAGATAAGTGTTTAGTGGTTCTTTCAGTAATAGACTAATTCTCTACTTAATGGACATTAGACTTTTAAATTAAACTAAGGTAAAATTAAATATTGTTTTCACATTGTAATTTATAATAAATATAAATAGTATGAATAAAACCTTGTTAAATATTTCCTGTCATAATTCAAAAGAATATTGACAGAACCCTAATAATGAGTTAAAGTCAATTAATTATTGATATATAATTTTATTAAAAATTTATGATTGAAGAAAATCATATATATATATATATATATATCGTATCCCTCAGGTTTTCGCATGGGGGAGAGGGGGAAAGGGTTGAAAATGGTAAGTTTACAACCGTTTGATCAAATAACTCGGAATCTGTTATTTGTTGTACATTTGGAAAAAAATTGATCCTATGAATTTTTTTTTTCTCAAATCAATAGTTTTAAAGCTGTAGGGGACAACGCACTACTCCGGGAAAACACGTTTTCTGTACTTTTTTTACTCTAACTCCGAAACTATTTTTCCGATTAAAAATTTATTTTTTTTCTTCCAAATGCTGGTTAAATTTACTATCCGATATATATATGAAATTTTGAACAAGTTCCATAAAACACCCATGCCAGCGCATTGAGAACCTCGTAAAGTTTAGTCCAGTCAATAAACATGTTGTAGAGTGCATGAAATATGAGATAATTTTTTACTTCAGGGCTTCGTTAGGAGTAGTTAGAAGATAAACATACTAAAAGTCCCCACCCCGGGGGGGGGGGGGGGGGGTGAGCATACGGTGGGGAGGGGAAAAGGTCCCATTTTTGGGTTTTTCGATATCTCGGAAACGGTGGACTCAAGAGAAATATAATTTTAATAAAAACTAAAGATAATTAAATTTCCTCTAAAATTGTTTCTATACATATTTGTCATACTTTTAATGGTATTTGAGATACACGTTATTGCAAATAATTTTCGGCAAAAAATCATTTTCACCTGACTTTTCGCCAAACGTTTGCTTCTAGTGCCGCCTACGACCGTTTCTCAGAATAGTCAGAAACAAATTGATAGAACATTAAATTTTATTTAATTTTATGTATAAATTTGCTACTTTATTTTTAACTGGATCTTTAGTTCAACATTATTTACAGACATAACTTTTATTAAAGTTTTTACAAATCAAACAATAATAATGAAAATATTTACGTGTGCGAGGTAATTATAATTAAAAAGTTAATTATATGATAAAGAAAAATAATCATTTACAGTTTGTCATCTACACATTAAAGCAAATAAAATTTGCAACACATTTGATTCTATTTTTTTTTTTTTTTTTTTTTTTTTTTTTTTTTTTTTTTTTTTTTTTTTTTTTTTTTTTTTTTTTTTTTTTTTTTTTTTTTTTTTTTTTTTTTTTTTTTTTTTTTTTTTTTTTTTTTTTGTGCAGTTAATAGTGGTGGAGGGAACAATACAATATTTTGTTGAAAACTGTAAAACGGTGATTAAACTTGCTTTTTAATAATATTACATTAAAATCGGTTCTGCGATTTGCCCACCACGAACGCCTAAAGATTGGCTAAGTTGTGGTAAGTAACACATCGCGAAAACACGTTTGTCAGTACTCTTTTGGCTATAACACTATAATTATTTGTCTGATGCAAATGTCTTTATTTCATCTGAAAGCTGGTCAAATTTGCAATGAGACCTCTTATATGAAATGTGTTTTAAATCCCATGAAATACCAACTCCAGCACGCTGGGAATCCCATACCGTTATGAAAAACACTTTTTCAGTACAATTCTTGTAAATAGCTACGGAGTTATAGCGAGAAATATACTGAAAAAAAAGTGGATTTCACAAGAGTATGGGCTTCTCAGTGTGATGGCGTGAGTATATCATGGTGCTTGATCAAAATTTCATATATGAGGTCTCATAGTAAATTTAACCAACTTTCTCATGGAAAAAAAAAATATTCTGATCAGACATATAATGAAATAAATATAATGAAAATAACATATGTATAATGAAATGTACAATGACATAAATATAATGAAGGACATATAATAAAAAACAAAATAATAACATATTATTTTTGGATTTATTTTATCTGACAACCTCGTTTAACTTCGTAACTATTTGCAAATGGAATGGCAATACTCGACATTGATGTATTTCTTGAAAGTTATCTAGAGTAATCTGAAATATAAAAAAAAACTGCTTTTTTTTTTTTTTTTTTATTATTGTTTAACTGTGATATGTTAAGTAGCAAAGTATGTATAGATTGATTTGTTTAGATTATTATTGAAATACCATTAAAATATCGATTGGCTAGAATTTCTAAAAAAAAATTTTAAAAAGTCGGGAATTTCTAGAAAAATTCTTGAAAAAGTCGGGAATTTTGATAGCTGAAATTGGTAGACACCATGTTGAACCAATCTATTCCTCCTACTCTATAGATGAAATACTAGAATTCCTTTTGTACCATCTATTTGTATGTCTAATCATCTAGCATCACTCAGAACCTTTACCTTCCGACATTTCCCTGCTCCTTGGGTTATTCAAGAATTCAGAGATGGCCTCAGGTGCTGAAAACTTCTTACCTCCATTATAAAGTAAAGGAAAGCTTACTAAGTAATAAATAAGAGGCATACTCTTTACCAAATCATTCATATGGGACCAAACATGAATTTGTTATCACAATTTGGTAGCATTGTAATAATATTTTAATTGTACAAACATTGCTTATCATTTCAGTAATTTCCGTAATTAGTTTTAAACTATCAGTTTGTATAAACAATGTAATAATCTTTTTTACAGAAATTTAGTTATATTTAAATTAAACTGTTAAGAAGCATCATTTGAATAAAATAGAAAGTTATTGGATGTGATTTTCCAGGAACCAACTTAAAAATGTTGACTTATTTATATCAGGCTAAAACTTTAAGGAATAAAGCTAGCAACAATATAAATATATAAAATATTTAAGGTAGAACATTTATATACATACGAGGGTGGTCTGAAATGTTTCTGACCTGAACGTGAAGATGGCAGCACTCGTAAATAAGTCTTGTGAATTTGTTGTTCATATGTTGACAGTTACTCACCAAAGTTTCAGCCATTTTGGACGCACAGTTGTAATGTAATGTAACAGTTGTTTGAGTGGGTTGATGTGAGTGTTTTTGTGAGAATGAACAAAATCGAGTACCGAGCTATCATCAATCATTTGTTTTTGAAAGGCAATACACCTACGCAAATCAAAGATAAGTTGGATTCAGTGTATCGGGACTCTGTACCATCATTTACTACAGTGAAATTTTGGGCAGCTGAATTTAAACGTGGCCGTAAGAGCTTGGGAGATGATGAATGTTCAGGACGTCCAAAAACTGCAACTACTGACAAAAACATCGCCAAAGTTCACCAAATTGTGCCTAGACGACCGCCGAATCAAACTGAGAGAGATAGCAGAGGTTATGAACATGTCAAAAGAATGTGTTTGTCACATATTAAATCAACATTTAGGCATGAGAAAGCTGTCCGCGCGTTGGGTGCCAGGTTTGCTCACGTTAGATCAAAAATGTGTTCGAATGAACCTTTCCAACGCCTGTTGGCACAGTTTAGGCGCAATAAATCCGAGTTTTGGCGCCGATTAATTAATTTAGATGAAATTTGGATACACCATTATATGGCTGAAACAAAAATACAGTCCAAACAGTGGACTGCAAAGGGGGAACCTGGTCCAAAAAAAATAAAAAATGTTTTTTCGGCTGGGAAAGTGATGGTGACTGTTTTTTGGGATAGTCATGTAGTTATTTTAATCGATTTACTTCAAAAAGGAAAAACTATTACAGGAGCATACTACGCATAAAAAACGGCCACATTTGCAGAATAAGAAAATCTTGTTTCACCATGACAACACACCGTCTCACCCCTCAGCGTTTGCCATGGTGAAAATCCGCGAATTACATTTTGAACTGCTCGGCCATCCGCCTTACTCATCAGATGAAATGAAAAAATAAACTTTATTCTGGGACTTACTGTCCCCTAAGAATAAAAATAATGCACAGTAAAAAAAGTACAATTGTCTGGCCTATTATTTACAAATTAGATGCTTCTGTAATTACAGCATAAATTTTTTACAGGAAAAAAAAATTAAATTTAAATTTAAAAAATAAATAAATGTATGAAATAATAATTATAACATAAAACACAATAATATATATATATATATATATATATATATATATATATATATATATATATATATCTATAATATTAGGATTTTTATATTACTTTAAAAATATTAATTAAATTATAATTAGATACAAAAATATACGAGCATGGGTTTAGTATAAAATTCATCTATGCCTTTTAAACAATTATATTTGAATTTCAATCATATTAATATTATCTACCTCAGGTGGGTTCACAGAGGGCGTCCTCAACCTTTACACTATAATAAATATTAATTTAAAATTGACAAACATTCCTTCTTTTACTGATTACCAAACTAAAATAACTAAATTGATATCACCAATTTTGTGGTACTGCATAGTCTCAAGCTTTACCCTTTACTTCTTCCTTCTTCCTGGGGTCGAACCAGGGAGAAGGTGTGTAGTCGGTCAGCTCTGAAGATCAAGTGATCGAGAAATTCCAGGAAGCCTTTTGATATCGGCAAGTGGTGGGGATGCCCATGGCGTGCTTTCGATGGCTTATTGATCGATTCATTGATCATTTAATCGACCCTTTTTTATTTATTAATTCATGGACCATAGTAATCACCACAATTCGCCTCCTCTTCAGTGAAAAAAAAAAAATTTAATAAATTTTTTTTTTTTTTAAATTCAGAATGTTTATCAATGAACGCAAACATATATGCCCTTTGACTCCACCTTCTATACAAAATTAATTATTTCAACAGTACCTTTATAAAATTTCAAAATACACAATTTAACATAATAGGGCAATATAAAACAAAACAAGACAATGACATCATTCATATCAAACAAGTTATCAAAAATTATATCTAACAAACACAATAAAGACAATTATTTTATACAATTTTAAATTTAATTAACCATTACACAATCTTCAAAATCTCGACATTATAATATTATACACCTATATGTGCATTTTGACTCCACATTTTTTATACAACAATCATTATTTTATACATCAATTCAAACAGTACGTTTATAAAATATCACAAATACAATTCAATAATTAAGGCAATATAAAACAAAACAAAACAATGACACCATTCATATTCATATCAAACAAGTTATCAAAATTATATCTGACAAACACAATAAAGACATAGATATTTTATACCATATTAAAGCTATGTATCAATTACACAATCCTAAGAATCTCAACATTTTTTTTTTTTTTTTTTTTTTTTTGAAACCGGCTGTGGTGGCACCTCAGCCAAGAGGCTCATTGTGCCTATGCCGTTTGTCCTGTACTATTTAGTACAGTCCTAGTGTTTTCATGTACCCTATTATGCTAATAGGGTCAATGTCCACACTCGGATCTATGATGATTTCTTCCCCAAAGTGAAGAAATCTCCTCCTTGCCAATATCTCGCATTCACATATGATATGGTAAGGCGTCTCATCCTCCCTGTTACAGAATCTGCAAATCGGTGAGGTCTTAATTTTTATTGTACAGAGATGTTTGTTCAATCTGCAATGCCCTGTATACATTTCTGTCAGGTATTTGAGCTTGGCTCTGTCAAGATTGAGGAGTTGACTGCCTCTTTTCTTACAGTGCCCCCCCAGAAACAGTTTTGACTGTCTCAGTTTTTCCATGTGCCAGTTCCGAGAGGCGATGCTGTTATAGAGCCCTGCTATTTCATTTTTAGCTAGGCTCCATGCTATTCCACAGATAGGTTCAGGAGCAATGGGTTTGCTGTCCGAACCTTGTCTGGCCAGTTCATCCGCCTTCTCATTTCCTGCAATATTGGAGTGGCCTTTGACCCATTCTACCCAGATACTGTTGTTTTCAGCCAGCTTATTGAGGTATAATCTCAACATTACATTATACACATATATGTGCACCTCGACTCCACCTTTTTATACAACAATCATTATTTTATACATTTATTCAAACAATACTTATATACAATTTCATAAATACACAATTCAATAAATAAGACAATATAAAACAAAATATGCAATAAATAATCTAACAATAATGGCTGTTTTGTTAAAACATCATAATATAAATAATAATGATATGAAACTATAGTATATTTATTATAAACAGGTGGTTAATTCTACAGTTATTTATTACTATATAAGATTGACTAATGGTCAAGATTCATGTTTAGTTAAATTTATTCACTTGACTCCCTAAGCAAAATCACAAACTACACATGCTTCTACATTTAAAATCTCAATAAAAAATAGTATACATTCATATAAATAATATAACAACATAGCATAGAAATAACACCCTTGGGTAAAAGGATAAAGAATATATGTTTACCTAAAACTCAGGTTAATACTGAAATAGAACATCTACTTATTCTAATTTTGGCAGCAATGGGCATTTCTTATAATTTTAAATTATTACTAAAATCCTTCAAATAAGAATTTTCCATATTGGGTTAGGGCCAGCACAGCCAATGGGTACCGACAAATCCAAACAATTGAAATGCTACTTTTGTCTATTATGACATTTAGGCATAAACTCACTATGAAAACATTTAAACATTATAAAATGATTTCATCAGCAACATACAAAATCTTATATATTAAAAACAAGTTACTCCTGACAAAACAATACAATTTAATATTATCATATTCAAAAAACTTTTTTAACAAGTTAGTGTGGAACACTCCCCTTATGTGTTCTTTGTTTTCTAATAAAAAGGTATACTTTCCAATTCTATTTTTAATTAAATATGGTCCTTCAAAAATAGGAGTTAACTTTGCATTTCCAAGACTGGGTTTAGGAATTCTTAAAGCCTTAATGATTACCTTTTCCCCAATTTTGAATTTTACAAATTTTTTCCCTTTATAAAATTTTTCTTTTCTTTTATTTCCTGTGGTTTTGATTTTAGTATAAATCATCTCATTTATTTTACTTGGATCTAATTTTTTTTTTTCATTGTTTATATCATCAACCAAATATAGGTGCCAGAATCTCAAGGGCTCAGACACTGCTCTATTTATCAATAATTGTTTATTTTTGAGGAAAATATTTATGAACAGTAAAAAATTGTTCAATTTATAATAAACATCAAACATTTAAATTCAAATACACACATTTAATAAATAGACTAATCCCTACTCTGTAAACATGATTGCTTTTCAACTTAATAACAAGAGAATCAACACACATTAGTCTTATTAAACTTATGATTAAAAACAAAAACCAATAATGAAATTTCCTTTAACAGATTCTAATTACTTTATAATAAAATGAATTTTTTTTTTCTATATATGATTGCCTAAATTGTTACCAATTTTCAGTCAACATCCCTTAATATTATGATTTCTTCTTGACCTTCCCCCTCAGGTAATTGCGTACATCAATGGGAGTCTGGTTTTTTCCACTAATGAAGTAGCACCTCTTCATAATTTCTTCTACTTATAACTTTAATAATTTATTTTTGTTCTTTAACAAAACATAACTTGGTCCTTCTCTGTTAAGCTTCTTGTTCATACTTGTTTCTAATCTTTTTATATTTCTTGATTTTCCTTTTTTATGGTTCACATTTTTCTTAAATAGTTGTTTAGTTTTCTTTTTGTTATTCTTCTTCCTTATATTTTCACCTAAATCTTGTATTAATTTTTTTTTCAAATTAACTAATCCATTATTAAAGTTTTCTTCCAAATGTTTATTATTATCCTCAATTTTATTTTCACCTAAACCTTGTATTAATTTGTTTTCCAAATGTTTATTATTATCCTCAATTTTATTTTCACCTAAACCTTGTATTAATTTGTTTCCCAAATGTTTATTATTATCCTCAATTTTATTTTCACCTAAACCTTGTATTAATTTGTTTCCCAAATGTTTATTACTATCCTCAATTTTATTTCCATACTCACCTAATCTTTTCCACCTGTCCCATCTCTCATTATTTTTATCAATTTTATCTCCCAATTCTTGTTTCATATTTTCCAGTTTTTGTTCTAAATTTCCAAATTTTTGTTCAAAATTTCCAAATTTTTGTTCTAATATATTTGTCATTGCCGACAATAATACATCGACACCCACTGTGCCGGCTTGACCCCTATCTGAATTACAAGACTTATCATCAGGTATTTGTGACCAATTATCAGATTGCTCCCCATATAATTCTACAACATTATCTACATGCTCAATTATAATATGAGCCTCTTCACCATTTTCATTTAATTGTTCCATCTTATACCAAAAAAAATTTTTATATAATACTAAACAATAATAAATTATACTTAAATTATATACTATAAATTATACTTAGTTTACACAAACCACGTATGTAGTCCACTGGAAGTACGCATTAAGCAGTACGTATTAGAAAGTACAAAGGTTAAGCACGCCGTCTGTCCAGGGCTCACGATAAACAACAAAATTCCACCAATTCTCAATTAAATTAATGCTCATTATGAGCCACACTAGTTGGGCGCCGAATATGATGATTTTTATATTAATTTTAAAAGATTAATTAATTTATAATTAGACACAAAAATATACGAGCATGGGTTCAGTATAAAATTCATCTATGCCTGTTAAACAATTATATTTGAATTTCAATCATATTAATATTATCAACCTCAGGTGGGTTCACGGAGGGCGTCCTCAACCTTTACACTATAATAAATATAATTTTAAAATTGACAAACATTCCTTCTTTTACTGGTTACCAAACTAAAATAACTAAATTGATATCACCAATTTTGTGGTACTGCATAGTCTCAAGCTTTACCCATAACTTCTTCCTATCTTGATTGTTTCATTGGTTTCCTGGGGTCGAACCGGGGAGAAGGTGTGTAGTTGGTCAGCTCTGAAGATCAAGTGATCGAGAAATTCCAGGAAGCCTTTTGATATCGGCAAGTGGTGGGGATGCCCATGGCGTGCTTTCGATGGCTTATAGATCGATTCATTGATCATTTAATCGACCCTTTTTTATTTATTAATTCATAGACCATAGTAATCACCAGAATATATATATATATACTATATATATATATATATATATATATATATATATATATATATATATATATATATATATATATATAGTTAAATAAGCTTACTCCAACTTAGACTTTTAAAAAAAGGTTTATTTCAAATTACAATAAATATGACACTTGTGCCTAACAATGACTGACTAATAGCTATAAGACGTGTCGAACTGACCACTACAATCCTAGCTTACTTCTATATTCCGTCCTAAAAGACGAGGTCATATATAGGGGTTGTTATCGGAGTGAATAAGGAAGCGAAGGGTGAAGGAATTGTGTAAGGAGTGATGGCCTTTTATAAAGATTATATTAATGATTATATTAATGATTGGTCTTAGCTATCGGTGTGAAAGTAAAAAGTGAGATAAGGAATTGTGTAAGGAGTGATGACCTTTTATAAAGATTATAATTATGATTATATTAATGATTGGTCTTAGCTATCGGTGTGAAAGTAAATAGTGAGATAAGGAATTGTGTAAGGAGTGATGACCTTTAGGTTACTGTTATAACTCTTCCCTTCTTTAAGATTTGTTATCTCCTGGTAACAATTTTTGCTAAAATGTTGATTCATACACTTTAGATAGAATAATTTTACAAGAGTCCTCAGTGAATGGAGCACTGGGTGTCAATACTGTTTGTGTTTTCTTATATCTATAATAGTATACATATACGGTTATAATAATGATTAACAGTATAATAGTGATAATAATTAAATAATAATAATACACTGCGATATTTTCGCTAAATCTAAGAATGTTGAGTGTTGGTATAGTTACATTTGTGGTATTTAAGGTTAATGTTTCTGATATTGATACATCATAAAATGGTTGTAATATGTTGTGATAATTGTGATAATAAATTTGTGTTAATGTGGGGTAACAATCATTTATGCCTATATTTATCAGACTTACTTTAGGTAAAAATTGGCTAATATTATTACAATTGGTTATCTTACTTATATTATAAGTTAAATATTGTTTTGTAACATCCAGATATCTTATATTTTTATCTAATCTATGCTTAAGTTTACAAGTTTTTACATTGCCATTTTGAATTATTGAATAAATACAACTGTTATTAACTTTAATAAGATTTTTACAATAATATTCCTCCTCGTATATACAGTCTGCTGTAAAATGTTGTTTTGGTTTTGAATGTATAAATCGCTGTCAAGCTCGATTTCGTAAAATGTGCCATTAATATATTTAGGTACTGTATGAACTACGTATCCTTGGTATTTGTTCTCGTGAGTTGGTAGTCTTATAAAAGTATGAATTACCTTCTTGTGTGTTGAACAAAATATTTTACTATTTGCCCATAAAATTTCTGTATTGTTAGATACTAAATGGACTTTGTTAGGAAGATTTTTCAAAACGTTAGTCATAATACTGGAATGAATTATACCTAATTTGCAAAATTCTAGTGATAGAGTTATTTCTTTTACTTGGTTTAGTAATTGAGAAATATGTATGTATAAATTATAAGCGTCTTCATTTGTTTTTAATGTCATCGTATTATTGGTGATAAGCTCGAAATTTTTATTTAGTGTTTTAATTTTATTTTTATAATCAGATATTAATTGTTTGTCGATATTAACTGAGGTTTCTATATTATGTTCAATTCTATAATTATTTTCTTCTAATAATGTAGTCATTGATTCATCCCCTGAAATAACTTTTTCAGCAGACTTTAAACTTTTTAATTCAGTCGTCAGTTGTTTTGATTTCTCTTCATGAACCGCTTTCTCGCCTAAAGCAACATTTAGTTGAGCTTCTAAAATTTTTAACTGATTGGTATGGTCACTTTTTATGGCCTCTATTTCTTCTAAGGTCTTTTGGTTCAATTCATTAACTTTTGTGACTTCATTATTTAATTTTTCAACAGTTACTTTCAGACTACTTTCTGAAGCTTTTAAATTGGTTGTTTCTTTCACTAAATTTGAATTTAACTCTTCCATTTCTTTAATTTTACTAATTATATTTTTTTCCTTTTCTTCATGTGACTTATTAATGGTTTATATTGTTTTCTTGAGCACTGAACATTGTTCTTGGAGCTCATTTGTATTTTTAGAACTCGATGAGCACTTTTCTTTATATTCATTACTAACTTTATCAAATGAATCTTTTATTTTTGATAGTTCATCTTGAAGATGTTTTTCTTTCATCAAAGCTTGTTTTTCTAGTTCAGCTTTCTCAGAAACAATCAACTCTAATTCTTTTTTCTTACACTCTAATTCTTCTCGGAAATGTAACTGACCATTCAATAATTCCTTTAAATTTTCTATTTCTGATTCCAGTTTTTTTTAACCTCATTCAAAGATAACTCTTTTTCTTTAGTTAAACATTTAACATTTGAATTTAATTCAAGAACTTCAGATTCCAATAGTCGTATTTTTTCATTCTGCTCACTTTCACGCTGCTTACTTTCCAGATGTTCTTTTTGTAGGGCTTGTAGTTCTGCACTAAGTTCCATGATTTCTTTAATCTTTTTCTCAACTTCTTCGGTTTTTTCTTTTATAACTTGAGGTACGCATGATGATATAGAAGGATCAATACAATTAGGATTGATGAATTAAATGCCACTTCTATTGAGATATTTTATTTGAAAACTAGTTTCGAATGCTAAACATTCATCTTCAGTTCTAAAACATACAATAAAATTTTCAACACATCAGTACTATGTTACATAAATTAAATATACTAAAGTTTAGTATATTTAATTTATGTAACATAGTACTGATGTGTTGGAAATTTTATTGTATGTTTTAGAACTGAAGATGAATGTTTAGCATTCGAAACTAGTTTTCAAATAAAATAATCTCAATAGAAGTGGCATTTAATTCATCAATCCTAATTTTCTTTTATAGTTTTATCTTGATTTAACAAGTAGGCCTCCTTTTCCTCAAATAACTTCGCTTTATCTTGTAACATTTTTTTAATTTTGTCCATCTCAGTATTCAGCGATAATGTTGCCTCAGAACTCTTATTTTGTAAAGTTTCATTTTCTCTAGTCAATTCTTTATTTATCTCTTCAAAACTGGTTATATAACGCTCTAATTCTGAAATTTTGGAAACTAATGTATTATTCTTTACTCCAGGTTTTCTTTTTCCTGTAATAAGTTCATAGCATCGTTTTCAACACTAAGAACCCTTTTCTGTAAATCTTCAATTTGAAATATTTTGTTTGCTAATTCATTTTCAGCCAACGTAATTTTATCTTCCTTTTCATCCAAACTTTTCTTCAAGCTGTTATTTTGAGTTGAATAGCTATCAAGATCAACTTCCAACTGATCAATTGTTTTCTTTAAATTATAACACTCATTTCGGACTGTTTCTTCATTTTAAGAAGTTCTTCAAGTTCTTTGCATTTTAAATTATAAGCTTCTTCCATACACTTAAAATTTTTCACAGAATTTTCTACACGTCCTTTTATTTCAAAAATAGCTTTCTCTCCTTCCCTTTTGACTGAATCTAACATCATTTCCAATTCTTGTACTCTATTTTCATGCAGCCTAATCTCCTCAGCAGAAGACAATTTTAACCTACTAAGCTCATTCTGTTTTTCGACAAGATCAGAATTTAAACTCATTAATTGTTGTGAAGAATCAGTTGAACTGTTCATTAAATGTGAAATGTCATTTTCAAGTTTTTCTTTCAAATTCTGAAGTTCAGTACATTGTTCGACAGCATTGTTAAATTTCCTCCTCAAATCTCTGATTTCCAACTCCAAAGTCTGCACCTGATTTCTAAAAGAGTTTTCACATTCCAAAGATTGATTGTATTTTAGGGAAAGATCTGAGTAGTCCTGTTCTAATTTTGTCATTTGAGAAAATTTTGAATCCATTTCAGAAGCTTGTTTCTTAACCATTATTTCTAAATCTGAGCAATGCTTTTCTACATCAACTATTTGTCCATTTTTAGAAGCTAGCTCGTTCTTCAGTCTATCATTCACTTCTTTCAATTCCGGTAGATCATTGTTCGTATTATTTAATTCGGGAACTTCTATTGGTCTGGCGGGTCGTTGTTGCATGGACCTGAGCCTAAAAAATTATCCTGTCGAGCTTCTATAGCGTTCAGTCTTTCCGTTAGGATTCGAATCTGCTCGTCTTTTTCATTTTCTGTATAATGAACTCTATTGGACACAGTTCTCATGGATACTGTATTGGAATCTTTTTCAGTTGGCGGTAATGAAACTTGTTCTCGATTTGGATTTTGTTGGTTTCTCCAGTTTCCCGATGGAGGTTTGTTAAAAAATTGATGTTGAGATTGCGGCTCCCATGGTTTGTTGTATATTGGTTTTTGATACTGCTTATAGTTTGGGTTTTGATTATAATACGATTGATACGGTTTTTGTTCGTACCTTGGTTTTTCATAGTGAGGTTTCTGATGTTCCCAGTTTTTTTTCTTTTGAAAATTGGGATCAAAATGTTTCCCTTTATAATTTGGATTTTGAAAATTTTTTTGTTGTGGATTATACTGATGTTTACCGTACAACCTTTGAACAATGTGTGCGGCACTGTTTTTAAGGATATCTTCAATATCTTCTAATGTATTCCATGTTATATGATAAATGAAATCTGTTAAAGAAGGGTGGAGATTATGCACCGCGTGATGGGATATTTGTCTATCATATCTTTTCATTTCTGCTTGTTTATCTAAGATCGTATCGTCGGTGTAAACTCGAGTATATAAGTCACAACGTCGTTCTATTAATCTTTCTAAATAATTATGAGGATTTTCGTTACTATGTGGCCTGACATTTAATAATTCCGCAATTAATTGTTCTCGAGTTCGAGAATCTTGATATTTATTTTTTAGAAAAATTAAAATTCCTTCTATGCTATTAAATTCTTTATCATGTACAGCTGCGGCTACTTTCCCTTTTAATTTACATAATAAATTTAAAATAATCTTTGTATGATTAATATGTCTATGTGGATTATTTTCTTTACAGTATAATTCTGTTAAAAACTTAGTATTACGAATAAAATTCACTAGACCTATTGGATTTCCATCATAATCTGGAATCATTTTAAATTCACTTTCTTTAATTTCTAACGCCATTGTGTTTTCGTTTGTCTGGTCGGTTAGTCTTAAAGTGTTAAGTCTGTCTAGTAATGACATACAAATGTTATAATTTATATAAAAATAATTACCCTAAGATGTCTTCAGTTGATGTTGGCTTCTTAACAAAAGAGATGTTGGGTTGAGATTGTAGAAATTGAAATTTCTGCTTACTGGAAAGAAGATCCTCGTAGTCGTGGAGAATGCTTGATCTTGTTCAAGACTCAGTGGCAAATCTTCCTCTTGACGTGGAGACGTGGTTATGCTGCTACGGTACTGGTATTACACTCAGCCTAAGCTCCGCAAAGTTACTAATTCTTCAAAAATAAGCTCTCAAGTCCCTAAGTTCGGGCGCCAGTTAAATAAGCTTACTCCAACTTAGACTTTTGAAAAAAAGGTTTATTTCAAATTACAATAAATATGACACTTGTGCCTAACAATGACTGACTAATAGCTATAAGACGTGTCGAACTGACCACTACAATCCTAGCTTACTTCTATATTCCGTCCTAAAAGACGAGGTCATATATAGGGGTTGTTATCGGAGTGAATAAGGAAGCGAAGGGTGAAGGAATTGTGTAAGGAGTGATGACCTTTTATAAAGATTATATTAATGATTATATTAATGATTGGTCTTAGCTATCGGTGTGAAAGTAAATAGTGAGATAAGGAATTGTGTAAGGAGTGATGACCTTTTATAAAGATTATATTAATGATTATATTAATGATTGGTCTTAGCTATCGGTGTGAAAGTAAATAGTGAGATAAGGAATTGTGTAAGGAGTGATGACCTTTAGGTTACTGTTTATATATATATATATATATATATATATATATATATATATATTTTTTTTTTTTTTTTTTTTTTTTTTTTTTTTTTTTTTTTTTTTTTTTTTTTTTTTTTTTTTTTTGACGCGAAACAACCCTTAAGGACTACGCGACTACAATGTAGGTTCTTTATTTATTTTTTAGTTCTTTTCTTTTTGCCCACTTTTGCTTGAGGATTTCACTAAACATTTTTCTCCTTTCTTCTGTCCATCTCTTAGACAGAAATTTCTTCTTGTCCACCACAAGCACCGCGTTTTTCAGGAACTTTTTTAATTCGGCTCTATCCTTGCACATCTCTCGTGTAATCCCGAGTCTTTGTGCTTTAGATTTAATTTGGAATGTATAGCCCTGGTTAAATTTGTCTGTTCAATCTTTGTTTGTCCATCCTGTGCATATGTCCATAAAACCTGAGTCTTCTAACTCTCATCTCTGTCTCCAGATCAGGGATTTCACAGTAAATTTCTCTGTTGGATTTTAGCCTGTATCCTTCCGGTGATATTTTGGGTCCGTGGATTCTCCTAAGAATCCTTTTTTCTATTTTTAGTAGTTTCTCCAGACTGGGGAAGCACATGGTTTCTGTTCCGTACAATATCACTGGTTTTACCACTGTATTGTAGTGTCTGATTTTGGCATTTTTGGAGAGGTATTTTTTATTAAATATGTTAATCGTTAGGTAGTATAAATTCTCCAATCTTTTAATCCTATATTCCATGCTTTCTTTCTCTGATAAATTTCTGCTGATTATTTCGCCCAAATATTTAAAACTCTTAACCACCTGGATTGGATATATATATATATATATATATATATATATATATATATATATATATATATATATATATATATGAACAAATAAAAGAAAGAAAGAGAAAAAAAAAGAAAAGAAAGTAATTCTAAGTATTCATTTGATTATTGACATATTTGCAGAAGATTGGTTGTCTAAAAGGTACAGGAATAAATTATTTTTAAAGGAAGTTATAGAAGCTGCTTTAGGAATAGGAGTGGGTAGGGAATTCCAGAAGGAGGTAGCACGAACGATGAAGGATTTGTCAAAGGAAGCGGTTTTATATGAGGGGATATATAGGTTAAAAGGTTGGGATCTAGTATTTAGGAGGTGGATAGAAGAACGCAGAGTTAATAAATCAAGAATATAGGAAGGTTTTTTGGTTTTTAGACATTGGAATAGGAAAGTACCCAGAAAGTATTGCCGTCAGAATTTAGGAAAGAGCCACCCAAGCTCAGAATATCGGCAAGTAACGTGTGACCGCCTGAGGATCCCGAAGATAAATCTAATGAAACAGTTCATCAGTCTCCCCAGCTTCATCTCGAGATCCCCAGACAGTCCCCCACAAACCAAGCAACCGTAATCAAAGCAAGAGAGGACACTAGGAGTTGACAGGTACTCAGGGAAAAGGAATCTCAAGATCTATTCAGTTGTTTAAGGATTATGATGGATTTTTTGGAAATTTAGGCGATATGGTTATTCCAGGATAGGTGATGATCAAAGGTAACTCCTAAATTTTTAATAGAGTTTTGGAACTGAATAGGAAGGTTATTGAGGTAAAGCAATGGATAGCAAGGAGGGTGTTGAGGATGGGTTTTGAACCGATGAGGATAGCCTTAGTTTTGTTTGGATTCAGATATAACCTATTCTTCACTGCCCAACGGTTGATGTTATCAATATCTTCCTGAAGTTTACGAGATGCCTCGAGCATATCTGATGGATGGAAAGATCGGTAGATTTGAAGGTCGTCTGCATATAGGTGATCATTGGAAAAGTGGATAAAGCTTGGTAAATCATTGATATGGATAGAAAATAGGATTGGTGACAGAGAGGATCCTTGTGGAACACCTTGGGTTAAAGGAAGGGAAGATGAAGGAGGACTGTTGAGTGTGATAACTGTCTGGGAACGATGAGATAAGAAGGACTGGAACCAATTTAGGGCACTATTAGATAGGGGAAAGTTTTGAAGTTCAGATAGGAGAATTGAATGGTCAACACAATCGAAAGCTTTTGAAAAATCAAACAAGACAAGGATCGTAATTTGTTGTTGGTCCATAAAGGAATAAATGTCCTGTGTGATTTTCAACAAAGCTGACTGAGTGGAATGAACGGAAATTTGAGAGGATGAAAATAGGCCTAAAGTCTGATGCGTTGGATGGAGAAGGGATTTTATTTAACGGGCGCACTAAGGCCTTTCTCCAGGCTACAGGAAAAATGGAGTTTTGTAAGGAAAAATTATATATGTGTAGAAGGGCCGGAAGAATAGCTGGAAGACAGTTTGATTATTTTTATCAGGATTTGATCGGCACCACAGTCATTAGTTCGGGATTTGAGAATAAAAGTGATAAGGTCATTGGGAAGAATGTGAGGGAAATAGAAGTTATTGGGTTTGAATGCAGCTTGAGGAGTAAAGTATTTGAGGTATTTTGAGGTTTATCTGGAAAAGGATTTGCAAAGAAATAATTAGGTCGTCGGAAGTGACTGGGAAATTGGAACAAGAAGAGGAGCTGGTAATAGAGAATTTTCTAAGGATTCTCCTCTTAGACTTTGGATCCGGGGCCAGGGATAGGATATTACGGAAATATTGTGCCTTGGCACGGCGGATGGTAGATTGAGCGAGATTTCGAAGGTGCTTAAACATGGAATAATCCTCAGGTGTCCGAGTGTGCCTGAAACGCCTTTTGGCATCATCTCTTTTCCCCATAATTTCTTTAATTGCTGGGGTAATCCAAGGAGCTGGGGGACGCCGGAATATGGATGTTTTAAGAGGAGCTAAGTGATTGAGGAGTGAAAGGAGATTTGATGAGGGGCATTCCACCATCTCATCAACGGAATAGGAAGAAAAGATAGGTTCAATAGAATATGAGAGCTCTCGGTGGAACCTGCCCACTAGGGAGCGCGTCCTCCAGGTGGCGGATGGGGGATCCCTCCTAGGAGGGGTGGTCAGAATATACTGAATAAAGACCCGTGGACCAACAGGTACCCAGTGGGGGGGGTATAGCCCGGCCACCCTTTCTCCTGAGGGGATACAAATATTCAGGAGGCCAGTTGTCCCGAGGATACGGGGCCTCTAGCATCGGGCCAATCACCCATCTAGAGTAAATTGATTCAAAGAAACATAAGCAGCCTCGGATCCGGACAGTCAAATGGCTACAGAAAAAAAAAGAATAGAAAAAAAAGATAGTGAGAGAAGAATATGAGAGGTTATCAGATCTAGCCCCAAGCGACTTTTTTTGTTCCTTCATCTTAAAATTGCGCTCAGAGAACAGAGATTTTCGTCAAATGAAGAGGCAATTACATTTGTAAACAATTATTTTTCAGAAAAAAACGCTGAGTGCTATATGGACGGGTTACAGAGATGGGAGCATCGCTGGGAGAAGTGTGTAGGGTTACAAGGAGACTATGTTTAACAATTCATAAAAAATGTCTTCTATCTTTGTTAGGTCGGAAACTTTTCAGACCACCCTTGTATGTAGGAGTATGAATCTACTCACAATGTTACTGGTGGATATCGCAATATCCAAAGACGGTGGACTATACAATTGTTACGTAAAGCTTTTCTTTGTACCTTTGGAACTACTGCAGATCACCATAATAACTGTTTCCTAATCCATTTACTTATACAATGCACTTGTCTTTTATATTGAACTATGTTTAAATTAAATATTTTAGTTTTCATGCAAGGTAAATATATTGGGTTAAACAATTGATTGTTTTAACCTTATTTATAGTTAGTAAAACATTTAGTATGAAAAAGAAAATTATATTGAATTTTAAATTAACTAAACTTGGGAATTGATTAACTGTTGTGGTTTTGACCCTGATGGCCTCAAATAACCAAAACCTTTGGTAATCGAAACCATTCAAAAATAGTAAAAGAAATACTTAAGAAAAAATATTGTAGGACCATTGACATTATACCGATATCTATTCAATAAAAGATTTAATACTTATTATGTCTGCCACAATAATATACCTACATAGGTAACATTATTATATATGTTAATTAACCCTCCATGCACAAGCAAGAATTTTTTCTATCAAATTAAGATTTTTTATATTTTTCTTTGTTAATGGGCATGCTGAAATTCTGGAAAATGATTTTTTAAAAAATCAGACTTACCATTTGCTCATAATTGGCACTGTTCATATGATCATGCTAGGCCTTCCCCAAGATGATTTTTTCATGCAAAGAATGTTTTAAATTTTGGAATTTCATAATAGAAACACTTTTATTAACAAAATATATTTTTTATTTTAAATAATATACATCACAAACAAACAATAAATATTTATTTAATATAGAATTGATTTTTTTTATGAAACCCCATCTAACATCTAACAGTAACATTACTACCTGAAAGGGTAGCTAGGTGAGAGAATGGGATGAGATTTGAGAAATTTGGATGATTACAACTACTTTTAGATTTTGCTAAGAATGAACAATATTTAGGGAGAGCGTTACAATTTTAAAGCAGGAAAAGTTTTTAATTTGTCAAGTTTATGGCTTATCCAAAAGTTAAAAAATGATTTTAAATGCATATTTATTTACCTATTTTCAAAAAACAATACAATGTTTGTTAGATCAACAATTAAAAAAAATTCTCATGGGGAAAGATGGGCATGATCATGTGATCACAGTCATAGTAACGGCCATTTTAAAACATGATTATTATTTTTTAATGGGACTCATGCTAGAATATGATACCACTATATAGAGTCTAAATCTATAATCTTATCAGTTGAAAAAAAATATATTAACAAAATTATGACACTTAATGTTATTTAAAAATCGATTTTCAAAATTTGATAAATTTCAAACTTTTTTTTCTGATGAGAGAAGTGCTTCAATCATCATACTTTTGGTCACAAATCAACACTAGCACCTCTTGGAGAAGGCCTGCTGAAGTGTAAAGGAATAAAATAAGGGTGGAAGAGCAGGGTGTCCTTTTGAGTGGGGTTACGTTTGGTGTGTTCATACAGACAAGCCAGTCCTTGGAGGGTTAAAAAGTCAATGGTTCGGAAAAAATCACTTAAAGTAGACACCGCTTAATGTGATCGCTTCGGGATTCGCACAAGGTGATCATACTAACCGACTGATAACATTAAACAAAAGCCACCAACTGGGTATTAAAAGAAAAAAATATTATGGACAATTTTTATTACATATGTAGAAAATGCACACAATAAAAAATATGCATTTACAAATTAATTACAAAATATGTAGGAACGTACATATGTACAAAACAACCAAATATCTATGTTTAAAAAAAAATCCTTAATCTTTGATTGTTTTTGCGATTTTTTTTATAATAACACAAATAAAACACTCGTATTGGTAATGTAATTGAATGTTTTCGGCACAAAATTGTATTCCTCGTCTCAAAACAGCCAGGGCATCGAGCATCTCTTTGTTAGAAGGAGGTCTTACATTATTAATTAGTAATTTTTTCACCCCTTTGAGACACCGCAGACTTTTAATTTTACCGATCACCAGCAATGTTTTTTTTTGTCCGGCCATACTTGCACAGCAAAGTAAAGTTAAATGGTCTTTGCTAGTTTTAGTGCCTTTGACCTTATCGCTTTTCAGAACAAAAGTGTGCTCTGGCAACGCTTGAAAATAAAGTCCCGTTTCGTCAGCATTGAATACATTGGCCGGGGAGTATTGGGCCAATAATTCCATTGACCTAAGTTAATTGAGTCCCAAGTGTATATACAAAAATCAATGTTTTATGTGCTTTTGCAGGATCTTTACTAGTTTTCATTATATTAATGTTCTAGCTTTGCTATTTCTTGGTGTTTAAAGTAATAATCTTATTTTTCATGTTACAGAACCTGACTAATGCATTTAAGCAGTATGATACTGATCAGGATGGACTTATCACTATTCACTATGAGACATTCATTTCTCTTGTTTTAGGTCTTAAAGTATAATTTCTCCTATGTGATAGTTTAGTGTTAAAGGTTTTTGATAAAGTTTAAAATATTTTTTTAATCTCTTCTTTAAAATTTTGATTTATGTTGTAAGTCTTAAAAGACAGTATTTGAATGTCTTATGTTGCAAAGTCTATTTTACTTTTAAAATATATTGTGTGAATTAATGTATACAATTTTTTTCATTATCAAGTTGTTTTATTAGACTGATAAGGAATTCATTTTTGTCTGTGGTGCCACCTTAAAATAATTGATATATTTATCTTAACTTATTATATTTTTATATTCTCAATTGTTTTCTTATGAAAAGGAAATCCCTACATTATGATAGTGGAGTGTATACCTTGCTGAAGTGGATCAAGTGTTGTGTTTAGATAGATATATATACAGTTATGTGCAGAACTGAGTCAGTATTATACTATACATCTTCATAAAAAGTATCATTATAAATGTAGGATTAGATATTACTATGTAAAAATACAATTTCACTATTATGGATCAAGTTTATTATTACATCAATCAAGAAAATTGGTTAAACTTATTAATAATTTTAGTTTATAACCACTGCAATTATAATTGGGATTGGTTTTAAACAATTTTAGTGTTTCTAATGATTTTAATCTAGTTAATTTTAGGCTATTTTCTATGTGGTGTATCGGTTAAACTCCTGAGTCCTAGTTGAATTTATCTTTATATTCATTTAAATATATTGCGAAGTTGGAATTATGAGTCTTTTTTCTATATGCCCTTCGATTTAGTGATTGTCCAGGTTAGTTTCACTACCAAATGGCCAGTGAAACTAAAATCGCTGCCACTTCAGAAGCTGGACGCCTTTAGATCTTAAATTGTGAATTACTTTTCTTACCTCTCTTTCAGATCATTTTTTAGTGTGAGGACCAACATTAATTGTTATAGCAAATATTTAAATCATGACTGTTAAATTAAAAAACTCTTATTAAACATGAAATTATCAGAAATGTCAGTACATTGACTCTGCTCTGCACCTAACTATTTATACACACTTACATAATGTGTGCGTGCGTAGTGATATGTACTGTCGTCCAGCTTAGACCATCATTCCTGTTAACCTCTAGGCTGTGAAAATATTACTGTTGTCCTGTTCAGAATTTATAATGTTTGATAACTTTGAAATATACAGTATCTTTTTGGTATTTTTATGTCTTTTTCTTAATAATCCTTACTTCGGTTTGCCATTAATGTATCATTTAAAGGGTTTTTCAATTCAGTATTATGGAAGCAAATTAATAAATTTTTTTTCTTTAAAACTGTTATGAAATATTTGAAGTTTACTGTTGCCAGCTGTTGTGTAATCAAAAATGAATGTATGTGTATTCAATATTATCATTATTTTGTTATTACAAAGAATGCCCATATTCACGAAATTCTTTTACTGATTATTTTTTGTTTTTAATTTTGTCATATTCCTCAAAAAACTTACCTTTAATTATTTTATTACCCTAAGATTGTTTAACTAAATGCAATAAAACCTAAATTAATCATGATAAAGGAAAGAAGTGGTCAACAATGGATGGCTTAAAAACCCAGTAAATATTTACAAAACTAACATTTTATTAATATGAAACCAATTATTCATATAGACTTCTAATTTTAATTATTTTCAACATTTTAGGAATAGTTTTCTATCTTCTAGACTACAATTATATGTATTTAATTTTATTATATTGTAATGTATTTATGGAGTAGTCTAGCCAGTGAGGTAAGACTTTGCTGAAGATGTAAAAGGCCATGGCCACTCTTGGACCAGAAGGCAGTTGAGAAAGACCTTGGATAACACTCAGCGTTGACTTTAATACTATGTACACCATATGTAAACTGTCTAAAAAAAGTTCAAAAATGTAAATTGTGTGTTTACATTAAACACAAAAATTAGATTCTGTGTATCCTATAGATTTGTAGGTTCATATTTTTAAATTTGCCTATCATTCATTTCATGTTTAAATTGCATTATATAAATAAGTAAAGTATACTAATCAGACTTGATTAATTAATAATTCTCTTATTGCCCGAGGTAAAATTGAATTACTAAATGTGATAACTTGAAAAAACCAATTAGATCAGATACCAATCAGTGGGGACAATGATATCTTAAGGTCCAGATCTATATCAGTTCTTGTAAAATGTTTGATAACTCTGGAGCTATATAGGTGCATATCAATTAATTTTTCTTCTATCCCTTTTGCTGCCAAGAGTGGACTTAGTCTTTGCCCTTTGACAATTTTGCCCAAAGATTCCTTTATTATATAAGCGTCATCTCCAACCTCTTGCTGAACAAAGCCTCTCCAGGTCGTCTACCTTCTAAAAACAACTTGGAATGATGTTTTTCTTTCATTCTATTAATATTGCTGTACCATTTCTATTGCCTTACTTGATTACCTCTCAAAACGCTCTGACATCCTGCGGCTTCCTTACTCTATCATTTCTTATTTGATATTGCCTATCTTTACCTAGTATTCAGCAAAAGAATCTCATTTTAGAGGCACTTACACTGCTAGCTTAGCTATTGAGAATCATCCAGTTTTCAGATCCATAGAGGAGCACTGAGAGGAAAACTGAATTAAAAAGCCATATTTTATTCATATATATGATGTCGAAAAAAATATATCCATATATATTAATATATAAAAGTATATATATATATATATATATATATATATATATATATATATATATATATATATATATAGAGAGAGAGAGAGAGAGAGAGAGAGAGAGAAGGATCTATTATGGCCCCAAAAAGACTCAAGAAGGATACAGGCTTAGACCCAACCGGGAAATCTATAAAGATACAAAGGACATAGAAACGGAAATCCGGGTTAGAAGACTGAAATTCTATGGACATATGATAAGAATGGTCCCGGAAAGACTAAATAAGCAAATATTTCAGAAAATCCGTGGATGTAAAAGCTCAGGAGGATATATGAAACAGATGAAAGAAGAAACGGAAAGATTAGGTATAACGGACCAGGACTGTCAGGACAGAGAAAGATATAGAAACAGACTTAAAGAATTGAAGGTTGTTGTGGGCAGAAGAAGTTCAAAAAAGGGAGTGGCGTGGACATAAGAAAGAAAAAAGAGACACGGAGAAATAATGAAAGAAAAATGGAAGGAAAGAAAAAACGAGAGGAGCCAAAAATTGATATTCGCGTGGTCTCCAAGGCCGTTTCGTGGGGGAAAAAAAAAAAAAAAAAAAAAAACAAAAAAAAATATATATATATATAAAGGTGTAATATATAAAAATATAAAAACAACTATTCTCCCATCATTTACTTAACATCACAATATATATGATAGTTTATAAAAAATTTTTCTTCAAGCGACGTTTCGTGGCATTGCCACATTATCAAGCCCTGAAAATATGCAAAAAACATACATGTATTACATAACGCGAATATGGTACATCAACATTCAACTACCGTACATTATATAAAAACTTATGAATTACCTTACAATCCTCATACTCATATGGTCCTTATCCAATATAATATCAATCGACTTAAAAAAGTCTCGTCTTAGTGTCATGTCTAATCTACACACATATAATTTTAATGTAAAAAAACAAATAAATTCAATAAATAAATTATGAAAAGATTACAACGTACAACTGCACTATTTATTATTATGCAAAATTTACTATTATAGTGTATCTATAGTTAATAAATGTAATTACCTTGAAAATAATGAAAGTATTTTTTTTTTTCTATATGAGCTGAAAACTTTTTGGTTATATATTTCTCCATAATTGCTCTGTCTGTTACTACTGATGGGTCTAAAGGTTAATGTCTATATATCTAGTTTGTTTATTAGTAGTGCATAGTGGGCTCCTATTTTTTGTGTATCAGTTTTGAAATTTACTGCTGTGTCCAAATTTTTTGTTATGAATATGGATTTCAAAATTTTCCTTTTGTAACTATTTTTTTCATAAAATAAAATGTCGGTTTTTTTAAAATTGAATTTATGGTTATTATTTATAGCATGTTGTGCTAATGCTGTTTTATTGATATTTTTTATGTTTTTGGTATCTGAATTATGTTGTCTGATTCTGTTTTCAAGTTTTTGTTTAGTTTCTCCGATATATATATTATTACATGTGTTGCATTCTATTTTATATATTAAATTACTTTTTTGCATATGGTCTATTATCTTATTTTTCTTGTTTATTATGTTCATGATTTTGTTATTATTAATTGGGGCTGTTTTTTTTATTAAAATCAAATTTTTTGAGTTTATGAATTATTTTTATTGGTGAGTCCAGGTATGTATGTTATTCTATGGAACATCTTTGGATAATTTATATTATTTCTCATTGCCGTTGTGTTATCTATGTTGTCTATTGCACCTGTTATATTCTTTGCATGCTCTATAACATAACTCTGATCTATGCGTTATAACTCTGATAATAACGAAATACAAACATTATTTGGAAAAATCCAAATTAAACATACTTAATAAAAAACTTGAAAGACGTATTACAGTAAAAATTAACAAATTGAAAATTCCAACACCTCCATCGAATAATAATAACCATAACAACAATCATACCTCATTAACAGCAAACAATATATACATAAAAAATGCAGACAATAAAGCCGATTCACAATTTAAAACATATAACAACACAGGGACAAAAGTTATTAATCAATATGAATCATTACACATAAGTAATAGAGTGATAAATAAGACGAAAGTAAATATACCCACTAATATATTAAATGTTTTATCATTAGGGGAAAACTTTTGCATAAATATCAACAACAACAAACACATACTTAACAAAGAGATTATTAGACTGATAGCAGATTTAGAAACCATTATTGAAAATGACAATACCACAGATAACCATAAAAACTGTTTAAGAAACAATATCAACATATCACTCAATAGTTATATAGATAAATATAAAAATAAAAATATTAACAATTTTTCGGCATTAGATTACATCATAAATAAAGACATCAACCATTTAAAATTATTTATAAAAAAGAATCCAAACATTATATTTGTAAGATCAGATAAAACTAAGCAAATAGCCATAATGGATAAAGAAGATTATGATATAAAAATTCTTAATTTACTAAATGATAAAAAAATTTACAGAACAATTAGAACAGATCCAGGAAATAATATAGCCAAAAACATTATAAAATATCTAAACAACTTAGAAAAATCTGGATATATGACCAAGAAAGAAAAGAATAATATAGCACCTAACACTTTCACCACACCAATAGCTCATGGACTAATAAAATTACATAAAGCTGACCATAATTTAAGATTAATAATAAATGGAAAAAATGGCCCCATAGAAAAGCTTAATATTTATTTTAATAAAACATTATCACATCTCAATAATAATAACAAGTATGACGTAAAAAACTCCATAGATTTAAAAAACCATTTATCCAAATTTAAACCTAATGATTTAATTAATCACACACTGATTAGCCTGGATGTAAAAAGTTTATTCACGAATATACCAATAGACACATGTTTAAAAGTCATTAATGATAAATGGAATGATATAGAGCCATATACCGCAATAAAGAATAAAAAGATATACATGGAAGGGCTTAAATTATGTTTACATAATAATTATTTCATGTATAATGAACATTATTATAGGCAATTAGATGGAGTACCAATGGGTTCGAACTTGAGTGTAAATTTTAGTGGTATATGGTTAAATCATTTAATTAATGAATGTTTTAATAAATTAAAAAATAAACCATTAGCTTTGTATAAATATATTGATGATTTGCTAATTATAATTAAAAATGAACATGTCGATAATTTAGTACAAACCTTTAATGGATTCAATAATAAAATGGAATTTACAGTTGAAAAATCAATAAATAACACCATCAACTTTTTAGACATGACCATTATTTTGGACAATAATCACATAAAAACAAAATGGTTCAAGAAAACAACAAAAACTAATAGATTACTTAATTACCACAGCAAACACCCTAAGCACCAAATTTTAAACACTATAAATAATCTAGTATTCAAAGCAATAGCCACAACTGACATAGAATACATTAAAGAAATTAAAACAAATATTTATAAAATCTTAGTAGATAATTTCATACCTAAACATATTATTAACAAATATTGGTACAAAAATTTAAATACAAAAAATAACAATAAAGATAAAATACATATAAACCAAATAGTCACACAATCCAGTAACAAAATAATAGAAAATAAACAAATAAAAGAAATAAGTATTCAAAAGAAAATAACCGATTTTTACATTAATAATGATAATAAAAATGTTATAGAGCATGCAAAGAATATAACAGGTGCAATAGACAACATAGATAACACAACGGCAATGAGAAATAATATAAATTATCCAAAGATGTTCCATAGAATAACATACATACCTGGACTCACCAATAAAATAATTCATAAACTCAAAAAATTTGATTTTAATAAAAAAAAACAGCCCCAATTAATAATAACAAAATCATGAACATAATAAACAAGAAAAATAAGATAATAGACCATATGCAAAAAAAAGTAATTTAATATATAAAATAGAATGCAACACATGTAATAATATATATATCGGAGAAACTAAACAAAAACTTGAAAACAGAATCAGACAACATAATTCAGATACCAAAAACATAAAAAATATCAATAAAACAGCATTAGCACAACATGCTATAAATAATAACCATAAATTCAATTTTTAAAAAACCGACATTTTATTTTATGAAAAAAATAGTTACAAAAGGAAAATTTTGGAATCCATATTCATAACAAAAAATTTGGACACAGCAGTAAATTTCAAAACTGATACACAAAAAATAGGAGCCCACTATGCACTACTAATAAACAAACTAGATATATAGACATTAACCTTTAGACCCATCAGTAGTAACAGACAGAGCAATTATGGAGAAATATAACCAAAAAGTTTTCAGCTCATATAGAAAAAATACTTTCATTATTTTCAAGGTAATTACATTTATTAACTATAGATACACTATAATAGTAAATTTTGCATAATAATAAATAGTGCAGTTGTACGTTGTAATCTTTTCATAATTTATTTATTGAATTTATTTGTTTTTTACATTAAAATTATATGTGTGTAGATTAGACATGACACTAAGACGAGACTTTTTTAAGTCGATTGATATTATATTGGATAAGGATCATATGAGTATGAGGATTGTAAGGTAATTCATAAGTTTTTATATAATGTACGGTAGTGAATGTTGATGTACCATATTCGCGTTATGTCATACATGTATGTTTTTTGCATATTTTCAGGGCTTGATAATGTGGCAATGCCACGAAACGTCGCTTGAAGAAAAAATTTTTATAAACTATCATATATATTGTGATGTTAAGTAAATGATGGGAGAATAGTTGTTTTTATATTTTTATATATTACACCTTTATATTATAATAATATCTCCTTAGTAATTATATATTGTATATATATATATATATATATATATATATATATATATATATATATATATAAAAGTGTACTAACAGCATTATGTTTATAATCTATAAATGTTTATAGATGAAGATATATTTTTAAAAAAATGTTTTCAGATCCATTTTACTTTTCTTCTGTCTTTTTCCCCCCTTTTATCATGTAGAAAAACTGACCCCTTGGAAGGAAAAGCTGGAGGCCTTTGAAACTACCAGATCGAGTCATAAGTAACTAAATATGCAGCTAAGTAGATTCCATTATTCGTATATCTTTTCTATGAGTTGCTATATGTTTTGTTTTCACTATGTAAATGATGCTTCAGTTAATCTTGTCAACTGTTAGTGTGATACATGTTAGTTAAACTGTTCTTTAACCTCTTCAATAGAGAGTAAAAAAGTGCATATTTGTCATGTAATGCTTTGGGAATTTAAACCAGGCAATAGTGCTAAAGTGGCAGCAGAAAAGCCAGCAAGTAAGGAGTATGGATGCCTCGCAATTTCAATGAATGGAATAAGGCAATTCGCATGTCAATCGACCCAAGCCTGCTCTCGTGGGTAAAAATTGAGTCTTTCTTAAACAGGATTGTAACAGGCGATGAAAATGGGTCGTCTATGGCAATATAGCCCGCAGACAGTGACTTGATAAGGATCAACCACCCATAACAGATCCGAGAGCAAACATCTATGGCAAAAAGAATTTATTGTGTGTATGGTGGAATTGTTAAGGAGTAATTCACCATGAGCTGTAGAAATAAAATATAACGATTGCTGCAGATAGATACGTTCTGCAGTTGCAAGAGATAAGTCCATGAAAAGCGTCCTGCGTCAATCGCAAACACTTCTTTCTTTTACTGGACAGTGCGCGACCACATTAGGGATGGTCTAAACCAATATTTTTCAGTAACAGGGACGAACGATACAGGTCCAAAAAAATATCTGTTACAAATACCTGTTACTTATCTCAAGGTCAGCGTCTCTCCATACTCGTAATTGTTTACCCCGTTACACTGATATTTCAGCATACCTATTACTCGCATATCTGTTAGCTATTCAATATCGGCCATATTATTAAATTTAATAAGTTTACATTTTCAATTATCTTTTTAATAATATAAATATAGCCAAATATATAATAAATATATGTATGGTTATTTTTTTTTTAATCTTTTCAATTTTATTTTTTCTATAAAATACATTTTTTCCATAAAACGTTTTTTATTATCCTCAGTCATTTTATTCCCAAAATACTGGTAGTTAAATGAAGATCAAATTTTTTTTGGCTGATTACAGTTAGTAAAACTTTAATTAAAAACATTAATGAATTATCAACAAGATAGTAAATAATTGGCAAATTATTATTTAAGATGTTAGATGTTTTATAACAGCATACATATTTTTTATTTGATTTATGACTAGCAAAAATAATATAATTGCTTATCATATTTGAGTGTATTTTAATGATTATTAAAATTAACAATAATAAAATTTAAAAAAATGTAAGAGTGTCTAATACAATGAAGACCGGCTGACATTTTACCAGAAAATACCCTTACGAGAGTAGAAGTAAAAACATTGATTTAGGTAAACGAGTATCTGGTAACAGGTAGAGATGACAAGTAAGAAATACTAGTTTATGGCTGTACGCAGTACGAAGGTAATAGGTATGAATGTTGTTCCTAGTACTGAAGTAAGTACGCAAGTATTTCGTCCCTGTTACTTCTGAATATCAGTAACAGGGACGCTGTTCAGTCAGCCCTGAACCACCACTAGACCACGTACAGCAAGGGTGACTCAAGAGAACATTCTTCAGCTTGGATGGTCAGTTTTACCACATCCACCTTACTCCCCGGATCTTGTCCCGACAGACTACCACCTTTTTTATTCCTTACAAAATGTTTTGGATGGAAAAACATACAATTCTGGAGAGCAAGTCAGACGAGCTGTTGAAAACTTCATTCAGTCCAAATCAACCACATTTTACAAGGCAGGAATTGATAAACTGCCAGGAAGATGGGAGAAGGTTATAGATAATAATAGATACCTAATAAATTAATATAATTTTGTTATTCAATGAGAATAAGATATATGTCTGATAAAAAAACGGAAGTTATTTATGATTCGGCCTAAGTACTATTTTTGGATACATATTTTATAATTTATTATTTATGAATGATTGATTATTTTACTTGGTACCAGTCCACAATCGGGGCTCCAGCCCCTTCACGCGCCCAACATAATACCTTTTTTCGATTTTAGCCTTGTTTTGATTTCGATGTTTTAGTCTCTACTTTAGAGGGAAGAGGTTATTCTACTTCATTCCCCAGTCTAGAGGAGAAACTAAGGTGCCATACTACCTTTTTTCAAATTTACATCATCACCTATCAATCACTACTGAACTCACCATGTTTAATAAAATCAAGAAAATAATATTAATTTACCATGCCTTGTCATTTATTACTCATATCTTAACATTACTTACGTTTCTTCTGTTTTTGTTTTTTTTTTCACTTTATTTTATTTTTAACTACATTTCTTTCTTTTTTTTTTTTTTTTTTTTTCAAATGTATGTTATTTTAGGGGTTGGTGGATAAAGGTTTATATAAGCTAGCATTGCGAAATATTTTGCACAACCTTCAATATCAACTCCACACTATTCAATTTCATTGCACAAATCCACCAGTTGCAGAATTTTATTGTTCTTTGCAGAAAATCTTCAATCTTATTGGCCAATGCTATTGTGCAATAATATTGGTCGTGTATGGGCAATAATATAGGTATGAACGAACTGGTTGGTGTAGCACTGGTCAGAACCATCTGGTGGAGCCCTCCTTTGGACTGGTACCGTTTCTCAAACTATTAAAAAAAATGTTAGCCTTGAAGGTGTGAAGTATATAATAAAATGCTTTACAAACATCAAGGTACCTACTATAAGGACAAATTACATTTACACAAAAATGTATGTATTTAGAAGATTTTCTGCTAAGAAGAATAAAATTCTGCAACTGGTGGATTGGTAGTAGTATGTGATATCAGCTGTATAGACTGTGTAGAGGATGGGACCTAGGAATACCTTGACGAACACCGGCAGATTAGGTAAATAAGGCTCCAAAAGGCCGTTTTTAAGAAAAAACTGCCCAACTTTTATTCTTAACGGATCTTTATATTTCTTTGGGGGCTGAATCCGAATCTGAAGATTGCTACCACGGCAGCCGTTGGATTCCCAAAATCGCAAAAAATGTATGCCATACATACATTTTTGTGTAAATGTGATTAGTCCTTATAGTAGGTACCTCGATGTTTGTAAATGATTTAGTACGTAGGTATATACAACAGTGTTTGATGATCACGTAATTCCCAATAAGTATATTATCATTTTCATTTTTTAGTAAAAAAATTGTTAAACAATTACAAAAATAAATAAATTTTAACTGTTTGATAAATAAAACCAGAAGATGACGTGGGAACGGTTTATTTGCATTTCCTCTCAAAACCCTCTTATGACTGTGGTTTTTTGTTGTCTGCAATTTTTGAGAGAACCACTGGGCCTACAGGTATCAGTCTGGTCTCAAATGAAAGCTAATTAAATTTACTACAACTTAATTCCATATAATATTTGACATGGGGTGTTTAAATTACAAGATATATAAGTGACCATTTCGAAAAGATTTCACTTTTTGGAAAAAAAAAGCATTTATTATTTTCAAATAATTGTAAACTAAACAAAAATGGCTGTCTCAAATCGTAGCAAATTTATTTGGTTTTTATTTGAGTATTTATAATGACTGTACCGGTCAGGTCCTTCCTTCACTAAGATATTGAGCAAAAACTGAAAAATGTCCGTAAAAGTATATTTAACCTTTCGGTTTTTAAAGACATTTCTATAAATTAATTTCGTGTGACTAAACGCTTGGCAAAGATAACATTGAGTTAACATTTTTTTGTCACTGTGCTTTTCCTATGAAATACGGACGTTTTCACAATATTTTAATTTAGTTAGCTGCTGCTTATTTTCAAATATGACGATGGAGTGAGAGTTTAATTTATTTTTCAGATTGTTTAAAATGCCCTCTATCGGTTATTCGGGAGGGTTTAATGTCGGGTTTAATGTCGTACTTTTGGGTGTAACTATGAAAAGTTAGTTTCTTAGATATCAGTTCCTTTTTAATATTCATAAAATCTTCATAAGAATAATAATAATACACATAAAATGTGTTTTTTTCCCAGCATATTTGAAATTTACCTCCTATAATTTAGTTTTTAAATGTGTCAAAATATTTCTGTGGTTTTTTAATGTAGTATTGAAAACTACAGGTGAAAATTTAATTTGTGGAACATTATTTTCGCTTATTATATATTCTACTTCGTCTTCCTCCTCCGAGAACTTAGAATATGCATTTTTGAGGTAGTACATTACAGATGGTGTACTCACTCTTTTGCGTTTTGGAGCGGTTATATCTTCCTTTGTTTTTGAAGTGCTTGTATAAGCGTCCTCCCCCATTGCACTTAATTGTTGCTTGGAAAAATATACATAATATTAATCCAAACAAATCTACTACTAAAGTACCAGAAAAAGGAACATTAATTTTGTATATTCAATCCATCAAGGTAAGTTATAATAGCAAATGAAGAAAAAATCTGTGAATAATCCTAAGAAAACTTTACTGGCTTGCAAGTAATGACTTATAAATGTTTAATTGGAAATAGGGAGTAAAAACATCATGTTTTCTAGTGGATATAGCTAATATCGATGTTTTGGAAATGGAGAATACAAATTTTCAAATTTAAATAACAAAACATTTAAAAATTAATTGGAATATGATAATAATTTTCAAAAAATTCATCATTAGGATGAACTAAGGGAACTTTATATAACATTAATATCTTTAATTTGGATAAGAAGCAGAGTTAGCCTCAAACTCACTAAATAAAAATAACTATACAAAAATAGCTGTATAGAGCTTACTCTGGTATCAAATTGTTGCTAATTTATTCTACTTTAAAAGTTTTTAGAGTGACTGTACCGGTCAGACCGTTCCTTCACTGAGATATTGAGCAAAAACTGTAAAAATTCGGAAAATTCATGTTTTTTTGTGTACACCGCCGCTCAATCAGAACTTTATATCTCTGCTATATAAAGTTCCCTCACGCAATAATGAACGATCTGAAAATTATTATCATCTTCCAATTAGTTTTTAAAATATTTTAAATTTTTTTTTTTTTTTTTTTTTTTAAATCAATTTATTGAAATTTACAACTGTACAAGTATACATCAAGTAAATGTGTTAAAAAAAAAAGTTTACAATAACATGCCAAAACTTGAGAAGAGCTACTCATCAGTAGCACTTCAGTAAAAAATAAAAGAATCTACACAAGAAGATCTCTGGACCATCTTCTTTTCAGACGCCTCGGAGGATTATCGGGAATTGAGTGGGAAGCAAGTTGAGAAACTATGGGATTTGAGTGGTTATGGAGCTTACTATGAAAGGATTAGTATCTGGTTTGGGCTAAATCAGCAACATATGGAACATTAAGATCCTTATGGATAAGTTTATTGGTGACAAAGTAAGGAGCATTGAGGATTTTTCGAAGGATTTTGGTTTAGTAGAGCCCCAAAGCTCAACTCCGTACGTCCATATTGATCTAATCACAGTCAAGTAAATGAGTCTTTTGTAATTAATTGGGAGCTTTGAACGTTTCTCAAGTAAATGCTGAAGTAGTCTGAAACGACGAGCAGTTTCTTGTCGTTTTAGTCTTGTATGTGGATTCCAAGTAAGACGTTTGTCCAAGTGGAGTCCTAGGTAGCGGATCTGTTCAACAGGGATTAGTGGAATGTCATTAAAGGATATTGTAGGACAGGAAGTTAAGTTATTTAAATTTGATAAATGTTTTCTCACTTTCCAAAACATCAATATTAACTATATCCAACAAAAAACATCTATGTTTTTTACTCCATAATTCTATGTCTATCTCTACTAGGGAGCATATTTTATTGTTTATTGTTCTTGTTTCAAATTGGACTGTCATCCAATCTCAAATTCAAAATTTAACATTCCGAGATTGGACCATTGTTTGCTAAGGTATGTTTTTGGGAATAGTTGTAGAAATTGGCCAACTTGCTGTCAGTCCCACTTTTCCGCGAAAACACGTCTGTCCTTATATATATGAATTTTTGATCAAAATCCTTAAATACCCTTGGAAGAACGCAAAAAATTCCGAACTGTTGTGAAATGCAAGGTTTTTTTTGGCACATTTTTCGCTATAACTTGAAAATTATTTTTTTAATATGTATAAAAGCCGGCCAAATTTACTATTAGATCCTACATATTTAATTTATATTAAATCTCGTTTAACACCCATGCTAGCACGTGTGTATGTTTGGGCAAAATATGACAATTATAATATGTTTAGTGGGCGGGAATGGGTTTTTCACGGTATTTAATATAAATTAAATGTATGAGATCTAAGAGAAAATTTAACCAACTTTGAGATTAAAAAAAGAAATCTTAGATCGGACAAATATTTGTGGAACTAGAGCGAAAAATGTGCCAAAAAACCTTAGATTTCAAACAGTACGGGGTTTTTAGCGTGCTGGTGTGTGTATTTTAAGGGCCTTGATTAAAACATAATATATAGAGTTTATAGTAACTTCAAACAGCTTTACGATGAAATAAGGTAATTTTGGATCGGATTAACAGTTTCAGAGTTATAGCCAAAAGAGAATGACAAATGTGTTTTCGCGGAGAAGAGGGACAGACCGCAAGTTGGCCAATTTCTACAATTTCTCCAAGACCATATTTCGCAAAAAATGATCTGATTTCGTAATTGTATTTTTTTATTTTGTAGGTACTGGCTCCAGCTACAATCAATATATAAAGGCTATCTTCGAAAAATGTTTCCTTGTCGTGTTATTGGTAAAAAATAACGGGTATTTTGGGAAAAAAAAACTGATTCACTTAAACATAGACATGGCAACCTGATTTACATAAACAATAGAGTGGAAATAAGGTAAAATAAAACCACTCAAGTCACAACAATTAGGAAAATACTATACAGTAGGCCCCTATTATCTGTGGTTCCGATTTTTGTTTTTTTTTAATAAGGTTTAATTTTTCTTTTGCCATTTCATTTTAATTTTTGTAACTGCTAATTTTAAATATGTCTTTTATGCAGCTAAAGGCTTTGGAATAATATCCTCTAATTCAAATTTTTTGAATATAGCAATATACACTGAATCGATATCCCTACAATTTTGCCAAATACTCGTGGAATAGAAATTTCTTTTCTTAATAAAGAAATCAGATAAAAGCTGCTAAATTCTAAATTCTAAATGTTTATTTCGTATACCTTCTAAGTAACCTCAACCATGAATTTCACAGAGGTACTTTGTGGTATTTTCCAGTAGATGTTTTTAGTTTAAAAATGCCTGAGCTTACAGCTCGTTAAAAAAAAATTATTTAATGGGTCAAGTTATTAACTTATTATTTGGAGAATGACTTACTTGTATAACGATCGTCCCTATTCACTAATTATAAACTAACAATGAAAACATATCAGTAAGATTATACACAATACTTAATTGGAAGAATCAATAGTTTTAACTAATTGTAAATGTTACCTTTCGAGCTAGGTACTACTTACATCCTTACATACTGCTCTATAAACATATTCCCTTTACACTGAATACAAGACTTTTATTAGTTTCGATTACACCTTTTTTCCTCCTTAGTAAAAAACAAACTAAAATTACTGATTTTTTTATCTAAATGAATGTTCAATACATATAGTAAAATCATGCATACATGTATCATTCTTATGTATTTTTGTATATAATAACTTTATAAATGTATGTAAAAAGTTTTTTTGTTATAAAAGTGATTTTCACCTTCATGATCGGAAGTCAATAAAATGTAATTCGATTTTCCGGGGTTTTCCAGCCTCTTATTATTTCTTTTTAATTTTCCTAACTACCAATTTTAAATATTTTTTCAAAGCAGCTTAAGATGTTGGAATAATATCCTCTAGCCCAAATGTTTCCAATATAGTAATCATATTTGTTAAATCAATGCCCTTACAGTAGTTTTGCCAAATACGAAATAACTCCCTTCCCGGAATGGAAAATTCATTTTCTGACAAGAGAGCTAATGAAAGCAGCTAAATGTTTCATGTTTATTTCATATACCTAAGACACCTCAAACATGAATTTAAGAGAGGTACTTACGGGTATAGGTACTTTTTAGTAATAGATCTTTTTAGTTTAAAAAATGCTTTAGTTAATGACACTTTTAAAAATACTATTTAATGGGTCAAATTATTAAATAAATATCTGTAGAATGGCTTACTAGTATAAAGATGGTCTATATTCGCTAATTACAAAATAACAATGAAAACATATCAACACGATGGTACACAAATATCAATCAACAGAATGTATAGTTTAAACAAAATGTGACCTGCCAAAGATGCTACTTACATCGATGTTTTTACATTGAAATCCACCTGCTAAAATCGAAAGAATATCTAATAACCTTCTATAAGCATCTCCCCTATATAACTAACACAATAGTTTCATTAATTTTGATTATGACTTTTTTCCTCCTGGATTGGCCATTCGTCCTACTGTGCGGTAGCTGCCGTGGTAGCAAACTTCTGATTCGGATCAAAGTTTCTCAAAAAACGTAAAGATCCCTTGAGAATAAAAGTTCGGCAGATTTTTCTTTGGCAAACTTTTTTTTACTGGAATCTATACTTCACGGTAAAAAAAAAAAGAACCAAATGGCCCATTTGTAGGACTTATTGAACATTTTTAATTTATTCAATTTTTTATATTTAATCGATTTCCGTCTACAATTTGTACCATGTTTCATCCGGTTAATTAATATTTATACTTTCTTCATTTTTATCAGTTTGTTGTTTATCATAATCGTGTTATTTATATTATATTCTAGGGCAAGTTTCCTTACAAATGACTATTTCCATAACGAATCACTATGAGTTGTATCATTATTATCAGAAGATTAACCTCGTTTCCGAACCTTATTTGAAATTATGCTCGATTGGGTTAAGGTCAGGATTTCTTGCTGGTCAATCAATGGTGTGGATATTTGTGGTATTAAGGTAATCAGAAACACATCTTGGCTTGTGAAAACTGGCATTAACATGCATGGGCAACGATTCAGAGCTTATGAACGACATAAAAGGCACCTCATGATCTTGAAGAATCATTTTTACATACCTCAAAGCATTCAAGGCCCCTCGTTGGATTGGCAGTAACTCGGAACGTGCTGCCAAGATTTGCCACCCCAAAACATGATAAACCCCCTACCAAATGGCTCAGTTTCTAACGTGCAGGGCTGACTATACCGTTCACCAGGCCTTCTTCAAACTCTTTCACGACCATCTGGTCTGTTAAGGGCTTAACACAATTTTAAAACAATCCTCACCTACAAGAGCCGAGGTGGGCACCCCTGGGTGGTTGTTCTTGTAGATTTCCAGAAGGCATACGACTCTGTGGATAGAGAAACCCTTTTCTCCACAGTGCGAGAATTTGGCCTGGATGAGAAAACCGTGAGGTTGGTCCAAGCCACCATGAAGAACACGTCAGCTAAATTGAAGTTCAGAGGTGAGCTGTCTGAGAGTTTTCCTATCAGAACGGGAGTCAGACAGGGCGATGGTCTCTCATGCATTCTTTTCAACTGCGTCCTAGAAAATTATCAGGGAATGGACGGCACTGTTACCACCGGGAGCTGGACTGAAGCTGGGATACAAGAAATACAACCTTAATGTACCATGCCTAGCCTTTGTTGATGACCTCGCTTTACTGGCTAATGATATTAAAGTGGCTACACACATATTACAGAGCCTGTACAGTGTAGCTGTTAAGACAGGCTTGAGGATCAACATGCAGAAGACAGAATACATGACCAACATCAAGGAATCTCCCTCTAAAATTCCCAAAGAAGACACCAACATAGGGAGTACCTGCAGTGAAGTATCTAGGAGAATGGACCTCTGCGAACCAGATCGAGAACCTAGCCATAGACACCATATGCACCAAGTTTGAAAAGGCTTATCGCTCCTGCCGAGATATTTACTCATCTAAATGCCTCTCCAAAAATCTCAGAATAAGACATTACAATACTGTAGTAAAACCAGTTGTTCTGTATGCCTACGAGTGGCTTGTAATGGTCAGGAAGGGCCCACTCAGGAAGCTGGAGATCAAGGAGAGGAAAATCCTGAGGAGGGTACTAGGACCAGTCAAGGAAGAAAATGGCACCTATAGGATACGGCACAATAATGAGCTATATAAACACCAGGAGGATATCCTGACATGCATAAAGAAAATACGCCTGGCCTTTTATGGACACCTGACCCGCATGAATCCCAAAATATTAACAAACAGGAAATACTGTTGCTGGTAAAGGCAAGGCTTCCAAGGACAAGTGGATAACATCAGTGAAGTCAGATCTGGAACAACTAGGGATCGCACTGGATAAATCACAAGACCGACTGTAGCTCCAACAAGCTATCCGAAAGGGAGTTTTCCCAGTGTCCCTTACCAGGAAGAAGACCACAGGGACCAAATGGATAGAGAAGAGAAAGCTGGCTCATAGTCAGAAAATGAAAGAATTCTGGACGATCCTCACCGAAAAGTAGCTTCGAGCACTGTGGTCCTTAGTAGGCCAAAAAAAAAAAAAAGTATGGATTAAGGCCAAAACCAAGAAAATCTTGAGAATTATGGGTGTTGCAATATTTTGACGGGGATTGTATTTTCGGGCGCATTGACATAATATGGTCTCCCAGGCCAGGTTTACTTTCAATTTTTTAACCATACCATTAAATTTTTTGGTTAGTATTTGATCTAGTTTTTCGTTATATTTAAGAATGGTGTATTTACTGTTTTAGTATACTCAGAATGACTCTCATGAAACTGTAAATGACTGGTTATATTTAATAGACGAATACAATTATTAAACTCAGAATAAATTAGTTAGTATTTATAAAACACATGTGTCTAGGAAGGTAACGTCACTTCTATCTTTTTCTTCACGATTCTTTGTGGTGTCATGATATGACCACCACATCACTCCCCCCTCAGTGTAACACTTACTAGATGTGGCAAGGCAATCTAAATCTTCGGCTTGAAGATGCTATTGTGTCTTGGTGACGAGGGGGCTTGAGAAACGAACTGTTTTCCTTGGCTTACTTTCCTCGGATTTCTGTGGATGATAAGTGTTCTGTGTAAGTTGTTGCCGGGATTCGGGTGTGTCTGTCGCTGCTGTGTAGGCTGGCTTTAGTCTATCTCGTGATACTACAGCCGGTTTGCCGTTGATGTTAATGGTGAAGGTCTTTTCCGTTCGTTCAATGACTTTATGTGGTCCGGTGTAGGCTGGTGTTAGGGGAGGTCGGCAAGCATCGTCCCTGAGAAAAACAAAACTACTGGTGTGCAGATTGGGGTGATTATAAATTTTGGGCTGGCAGTGCCAGACTGGCGAGGAAGGCTTGCTTTGCCTCAATATGTCAGCGAGGTTGGCTGCAAAAGTTGACTGAGGAATCTCTGGGCCGGTTTTGTCTAAAAACAGATCCCCAGGCAATCGTAGCTTGGTGCCGTATACTAATTCGGCTGGACTGGATTGTAAGTCCTCCTTCACGCATGAGCGCAGACCCAGAAGAACGGCCGGCAGATGCTCTGTCCAAGGCCTGCTGGTTTTTTGGAGTCGGCATGTAAGAGCCGTCTTGAGGGATCTATGCCATCTCTCGAGGAGCCCATTGCTCTGAGGGTGGTAAGCCGTAGTGTGCTGTATTTTAGCACCCATTCTGTGTGATAACGCCTGAAAGAGGTTCGATTCAAAATTTCGTCCTTGGTCGGTTATAATTTGAGTGGGTGTGCCAAAACGAGAAATCCAGTGCTCCCAAAAGGCTGCTGCGACTGTTTCCGCAGTTTGGTCAGGTAAAGGAATGGCTTCCGGCCAACGGGTGTATCGATCCATGCAGGTAAGGAGGAGCCTGTTACCTTTAGCCAAAGGCAGTGGTCCAACGATGTCGAGGTGGACGCAGGCAAAGCGTTGATCGGGTGTTTTTAATGGCATCAAAGGTGTCTTCTCATGTTGATTTATTTTGGCCTTTTGGCACTCAATACATTGCTTGACGAAAGCTGTAATGTACGTAGATATGTGTGGCCAGAAATAACGCTCCTTAATGAGTTTTAAGGTTGACGTCCGACCTGGGTGGGAAAAATTATGTAAGTGTTCGCAAATTATTTGCCGGAATCGTTGTGGTACATAAGGAAGATGTTTGCCATTGTATACCTTGCAATACAGGATTGATGATGCATCTAACTGCACTGGTGTCAGGCCAGGTGTTTTCGAGCTTTGTATGAGATAGTTTAATTCGTTGTCGTTCTGCTGTGCTGCAGCGAGTTCTTCAGATGTAGGGATGCGTTGTGAGATGGACTCTATCCTGGACAAGGTATCAGCCACAATGTTTTTGTTCCCTGATATGTGTCGTATGTCGCACGTAAATTCCGAGATATAAGAGAGCTGTCGTGTTTGTCTGGGACTAGCTGTATCTGATGTCCGTCGCAGTGCGTAAGTAAGAGGTTTGTGATCTGTAAAACACGCAAAACTTTGCCCTTCCAACATGTGCTTGAAATGTTTTATGGCGCAGTATATGGCGAGTAACTCTCTATCGTATGTGGAATATAAAACCTCTGTAGGGGTCAACTTTCTGGAGAAAAACCCGAGTGGTTGTATAACGCCGTTAACTATTTGCTGCAAAACCCCGCCTATTGCTACATCAGAAGCGTCCGTGTACAGTTGTAGCGTGCCCAAAGGGTTTGGGTGATGTAAAAGCGCCACTCGTTCCAAAGCTTGTTTACTTTCCTGGAAAGCGGTATCCAATTCGGTTGTCCATGTAATAACGGAGTGTTTTGCCCCCGTTATGGCATTTAACGGTGCCTGGCTATGTGCAGCATGTGGAATAAACCTTCTATAGAAGTTAAGCATACCCAAAAATCTGCGGAGTTGTGAGATTGTATTGGGGCGCGGAAACTCCTTGATTGATTTTATTTTATTCTCAATTGGTCTAATGCCAAATTCCGAAATCTCATGGCCCAGAAACGATACCGACGGTTTGCAGAAAACGCATTTTGATAAGTTTAACGTGATGCCACATTCTTTTAGGCGTTGGAAGACTGTTTCTAGGTTTTGCATGTGTTCGTTTAGGTTGTCTGAAGCTATGAGGATGTCGTCTAAGTATATGAAGCAAAATGGAAGATTGTGAAGGATTTTATGAATAAAGCGTTGAAAGGTCTGAGCCGCATTTCTCAATCCAAATGGCATAAAAAGAAATTCATATAAACCAAATGGGGTTGTTATGGTGGTTTTTTCGACATGTTCAGGTGCTACTGGAATCTGTTGGTAAGCTCGTACTAAGTCGATGGTAGAAAAAAATTTTTTTTGTTGTGTAAAAAATTAGACGTGTCCTGGATATTGGGAAGTGGGTATCTATCGGGTATGGTAACCGAGTTCAATAATCTATAATCCCCACATGGTCGCCATTCCCCGTTCTTTTTCTTCACCATATGTAAGGGACTAGCCCATGAACTGCTCGAAGGGCGACATAGACCTAAAGATTCCATGGTTTCAAATACGTTTTTGGCCAGCAGTAGTTTGTCAGGTGCTAATCTTCTAGGTCTACAACTCACGGGATATCCTTTAGTTTCGATGCGATGTTGTGTTGAGTGCTTCACTTTTGTGACTTCTTGCAAAGTGGGTGGAGAGTCTAAACCGTATGTTTTAAGTAGCGCTTTTATAGGGTCGATTGGATCAATTATGCTGATTCTGCCTGTTGGTTCGATGTCGCATTGGAAAACGGATGTACGTAGAGGAAGAAATGAGTTCCTATCGATGATTTTTTTTCCGGGTAAATCAACCAAAAGATTAAAATGTGTGATGAAGTCGGATCCGATTATAGGTTTGGAGACGTCAGCTATGAGAAATGAGAAATGAAATAACTTTGAAAGTCCAAAGTCCAATTTAAGTTTGCGTTGCCCGTAAACAGCTATGCGCGAGTTGTTCGCTGCGTGCAAGAATTTTGAGGGCGTTGTTTTCCTATTCCCAGATCTTGGAGGAATTATAGATCCATCTGCTCCTGTGTCAACTAAAAATGGGACTTTAGTATTTCGGTCAGTTAAGAAAAGGCGGCTTGTCTTCGTGTGGCAGGTGCACGCCGCCGTTGCCTGCCTCAGAACTAGTTTTTTTGAACTGAAAGAGCATGGTGGTTGGCATCTTTTAGCTTCTTTGCCAAATTTTTGGTGATACCAGCACTCCTTAGGGCTGGGGCTGTGAGAAGCCTGACCGCTGTTGTGCTCGTGTTCTGTTTCTGCCTGGTGTTGGTGATCGTCTTCTAAATTGTGAAGAAATTTTTCTTACCTCACCTCTCAATGCCTCTACTTCCTGTCTGAGGTCCGAATCAACTTGTCGATTTTTGTCCGTGATAGTGCAGACGGACGGCGGGTTATTAATATCGGCTATGTTGTCTGCAATGTCGCTTAACTTATCTAAGTTCCCGTCTGTCGCCTGTAAAATTGCTTGGGTGGCTACTGGAAGTCTCTGTATCCACAGGTGCTTGATTATTTCTTCTGACATTGACGAAGTTTTCAAAGCTTTCATGTCCCTCAATAGTTGTGAGGGTTTTTTGTCTCCTAATTCTAACCTTGATAGTAACTTACGAGTTTTTTGCTCATTGCTTTCAGTACAACGTTTAATAATGTTTTTTTTTAAGCAGGATATAATCGGCTGGAGGATCTGTGGATCGTAGAATGTCGGCAACTGACTTTATAGTTTCACTATCCAGATTTGCTACTAGGTGATTAAATTTTGTTATTTCGTTTGTAATTTTTGCTATTTCAAACTGTGCTTCTATTTGTGCGAACTACAGATCCGCTTCAGCTTTCCAAAAGGGTGGAAATTTAATAGAAACATGACTTACAGTGGGTGTTTGCTGATGCTCTGGTTGTGAGTCGCTTTTAAGCTGAGAGATTTCATTTTCTAAAGCAGTGATTTGTTTTTTTATCGCATCCATTTCGGGGTCACCAATTTAGTATACTCAGAATGACTCTAATGAAACTGTAAATGACTGGTTATATTTAATAGAAGAATACAATTTTTAAACTCAGAATAAATTAGTTAGTATTTATAAAACACATGTGTCTAGGAAGGTAACGTCACTTCTATCTTTTTCTTCACGATTCTTTGTGGTGTCATGATATGACCACCACACTGTAAAGACAATAGATATGATTTGTTTATCTAAGATAAGGGTTTTAAATTTCTCGAATTTAAACCTACATATTAATATGAGAGCTATTGTCAATTTTATTTCCCTGCATTACATTACATTTTGAAAATTTTTATAAAACTTTATATCACTCGAAATTTGAGTTTTTTAAAGTAAAATTGTTGGTATATATCGTAGTATATATGGAGAGTTCTTTATCTTACAATAAAATTAAACCGACAGATAATAAGTGAAGTACCCTACCTCTACATCTGTTCTTGCTTTGATATCCATTTTTTCCAGTACTATGATCAGAGAAAACTCTTTTATTTATTTATTTATTTTTTTTTTTTGCATGATTCAACATTCTTGAAAATGATGCCAACGTTTTTTTTTCTCCATTATTGTGGTTGTTTTTCTTCAAATTATTCTGATCAGCTAAATTATTTTCTTTGTTTATTTATATTATGTAAATGATCTAATATGATTGCTTTGTTTCAAACAAATTTTCCATAAAAACTTTTATTTTTCCTGATTGTTGAACATTTTGTGAATTAAACATGAAAATTTTTTGCAGCAGTTAAATTATCCTTTAATGCAATGATGCTGTTATTCTCAATTATAGGGTTTAAAAAATCCAATGACCCTAGTGTGACGTTACACGTTGCTTTTTTTAAAATTTAAATTCTCCTTCTAATATTGCTATCAATAAAAATATTATGCTCCTGGCAAAATATTAGAACCACGTTTTTTTCCATTAATATCTCTAGCTTGTTTAGATATTTTTCAAACTTTGACCACATTTTCAGATTTAGCAATAAATTTTATATAATAGCTGAGTACCTGTAACCTTGAATTTTACAAACTTGGTATCTAAAGAGCAACTTGATCTTCACCTTACTGGGGGAAGTCACAATGTCTTATATTACTTCAACGCTCACCGTTTTTTGAAAAAAAAACTATCCACAAACGTCAAATCTCACAAAAACTTGCAAACTTAGTCAGCTTTCGAATGATATGTTAAACGTAATGATTTTGTTTCAATTTCATGGAGAAATTCACTTTTGAAACCGAAAAAACATGTGTTCTCATTTGGCATACAAATCAGTTACTTGTGTAAATAAAAGATAATGACGATCCCTTAATGAACCTGTGCATTTTAAACACAATAAACTCTTCATTGAAATAAAATGCAAAGAAAAAAAATATTGTTTAATAGAAAATAAAGGAAAACTGTCAATAAAGCGACACCAGATCAGAGGATTTTATGTTATTACATTTATCTATTAATTATTATTATTTAGGATTTATTTTATTAGATTTTCAATGTAATGTTTAAAATCCAATCCACTTGTTGCACAACTTGCTTCCCATTCCATTCCTGGCAATCCTCCGAGGCGTCTGAAAAGAAGATGGCTTCGTGATCTTCTTTTGTAAATATTCATTAGAGTACTACCAATGGGTAGTTCCTCTACAAGTTTTATTCATGTCATTGTATCTCATATATACCGCATACTTACTAGATGTGTTTTTTTAAATAAAGTTATAAATTTTTATTAAAAAAAAGAATTACAATTTTTTTTTTTTAAATCCAATGATAATGAACATAGACCTCAATTTTGCAGGTAGCTTCTGATTGCAGATTGTGTTGAAGAATACTACTTATTGAGGTGAATTTTATGGGCAGACAAGTCTGTTTTTACAGGGGAAGGCATTTCTACCGTTCCATGGAATATCGTTAGTTTATTCATCTTTGTATTGCTGTCGAATAGTGTTTACAAATCATAGTTTGTCCAATAGATTGAATGACGAGATTACTATGATTTATTACAAAATATGCTACAACAACTTCATCATGATATTCCACCTGAAGTTCGGCAAAATATGATTTTCCAACACCATGGTGCTCCTCCACATTATTCGAAAGCAATACAAATATAAACTAACGATATACATGGATAGGTAGAAATGCCTTCCCCTGTAAAAACAGACTCATTCGATTTTTAACATATCATTCGAAAGCTGATTCGAAACCTACAACTGAAAGTGTGGTCAAAATTTGAAAAATAACAAAATAGAGATATTTCAGCTTTTATGGAAAAAAACGTGGTTTCCTCAAAAAAGTTTTTGATTTATCGTATATCTGCAACGGATTGGAATAGAAAGGTGAGGTCTGCGCATTTTGCTAAATTTTTGATCTAGTTTCACCCAATTTTTTTTTTTTACACTAAGAGATACTCACCCTGTATATAAACTGCTCAGAAAATACATGTTTTGCAGTTATTAATAAAAAAAAACACTGGAAAAATAAAATTCCTTAAAATTTATAGATGCTTCCTGGTTATTAATATTTTTAAATAGCAGAAATGGGATTTACGTTTTTAAAACATAAATGCAAAGATGAATATAAAGTATTCACAATTTACAACTTCAAAAATTTATTTATTATCATTATTACAAGATTGATATTGTAAATTGACAAATAAGATTTTTATCAAATTATATGTACATGCTACAAACAAACTTTATAATTAAACCTACATTTTTGATATTTTGAAAAGAAATATGTATAATGATATAAATTATACAGTAAATATTATTATAAATATAATAATAATATTTGATTAAAAATATTTATGTATTAAACATCTATAAATAGAAGTTGTTATAATAGATATTTTTTGTCTGTAATTCTTTACAAATTTTTTACTCCATTAGATTATTTCTTTTAAGCTAGGTTATAAAACTAGTAATCGATGAACTTATCGTTAACGTATTTTCTTCATATGATACTGGTAGAATTTCATGAAATTCCTTGGTAATCATGATTGCCTGATATTGGACTCATGAAGCTTAGATCCAGGGATCCAGGAGTTGCAGGCCTATCGAACCGCCCCTCCCCCCCCTTAGGGAGGGGCCGTGGTGGGGAGTACACAGTATAGCTTTGGTTCTGGATCCTCTGGTGGCGTTCATCAACCACCCAGTCAAAAGAAGATTTTCGAACTTTTTACAATAGTTTTATTACGAAATCGGAAAATGGAAGTGGGAAGGATATGTGACTGTTGGAGAAGGTAGTGAGTGTTTCTCTATATATACTTACATTTAGCTTAACTCATTAATTTTGGCCTCATTCAATTTCAATTTGAAGGGTGTTAAAGTTTTTTCATAGTTAAAACTAGTAGTAGCTAACTACATTCTGAGGAACCTTTCTAATACAATATTTAATTATTTTATTATCATCATTAAAACTTTAGGAAATTAATTCATTAAACATGCCTCCTTTCCTTAATTGATTACGATATATTAAGTTCAGCTTAGGAAGTTATAAAATTTTTAAAACACTTAATTAATATCAAGGAGGAATCAAAGATTGTAACATTATTTGTAATTTATTATTTGAACAGTGAATTCACTGGTTGTCTGATATTTTTTAAACTTAAGTGCTATAGGAATAATAAGAAAAAAAAAAGTAGTTTTATAATTAAAAACGGTTTTTAAATACAAATAATTTTATTACGTTGAATGACTTTATTAGCATTGAGGTTGTTTTAAAATTTTGTGAAAATATTGTTTATTAAAATATGTGAGTGAAGTGATTGTATGTAAGATAGTGGATGGACTTAAGAAATAAAAAAGAGAAAAAACGAAAACGTTTCAGATCGAAGCCATCATCTCGGAACAGGTATACCGGAAATCAAATGTTCTTCAAATTTATTAATATATTGTCTTGTGTTAATTATATATATTTTTTATCGAACCATAGAGGATTTTAGGATTTAGCCTAAAGATTCATCAAATCAACCAACAAAATATTGGTCACAGGTAGGTGGCATAGTTCCGTACTTCTAATTAATTATTTATAGATTAACAAGACAGCTATGTTTATAGAAACTCAATATATTTGGGCCGCTAGCTTCCAAGTAAAGCATTTCTTTTTCTAATCCCGTATTGATTGGGCAAGTAGGATTATATGGATGAATTGAACTTTTATTAAAAGCTTATTTATTAATTCTTGAATCAAGAAGTAAATGATGTAAAATGACGATTTTGAGTCTAAAATATATAAAATGCATTTTCCTAGTCATAAAAATAAATGTAGGCAAGTTCCAACGACATAACTCATTGATAATAATGTTACTTGTTTTTTTTTTATTTGTGACTCTAGATTGCCGTTGAGAATATTTGCTAATATTCTTGTTATTTTTATTTTTATTACAACATTTTACTTTGGGAAGCAGATCATATCCTGCATATAACATCCGATTTACAATTTATATTTGGAAGATATTTCATTACCATAATACCATTCTTGTATAAACACTTTTTTTTTTTTTTTTTTTTTTTTTTTTAATTACAACTAAACCATTAGAAAGCAAAAAGGATCATGACTATAACTTTCTTTACTGACTAGATCAGTTGTTGATATCAAATCCTTGCTACAGCCTACTTGCTTATTCTTTTTAAAGTGATTATATTATTGAGAGGTTAGTCGCTTAAGTTGCGGCTATTTTTGTTCATTGAATTGCTGTAAACAGAATGGGGAGGGAGGTCAATGTCGACCCGTTCGATACGGTTTCGTGTTGATAATATAATAATCTTTCTCTTCTTGCCATTGTTACCATTAAGGGTGACTTTATTCTTAGGGGAAGATTCTCCTCGTTTGCAACATGATTCAGTTTTCTTAGGCAAGTAATTTTCGACATAATTTAAAATATCGATTAAAGTTTTTAGGATTAGTATCAGTATTAGTCACTGGTTCGATAGGATCATTGTATTGCCATATCATTGTACAATACTACCAAGTCCTTTATGATAGTAATGTTTTAATCCTCACTTCTCGGAATAGTGAGGATTAAAACCTTACTACCACTTCAAATGAGAAAATTAAAATATTTTCACAGGCAAAACAAGATTTTTTTTTTCAATTATATACTGTTTAATTTATGAGTAGTATGTCCATATCTAATGTTTTGTTTGTTTTATACACTGCTAAGAGTTTTTCCTATGAATTGTAAATTAATGTAATGTTTCTAATTTTGTTTTTTATTATTCCATATTCATTATTATCTAGGCTCAGTTGAGACTGAATAGTCTCGTTCTGAACTTCCTTCAGTCACATACCCAAATAATAGAGTATTTACGACACTAGGTAGGCATTTGTATGAATCCTTAATTTAATTTATTCAGGCGACCGTGGTCAAACGAAAATTGGGTTTTACCCTTACACGTTTATTAAACATAGTTGTCTAATCGTTATTTTTGAAAATATTTATGATACGTTTAGAAAGTTCATGTGCTATTCCTTTTTCAAATAGTTCTGGGTTTAAAGTGTAACAAGATGAACTTAAATATTATTCAGGACCTTTGAGAGGAAACTCTTAATTCCAACTTTAATCACAGCTTTGAAATCATCAACAGGCATATAAAGACAGCTCTCAACATGGAATAAATTGGTTGTGTTGATCGAAAACAATGTCAAATAACAAGAAATTTATTATCTGATCGCAATGATAAAAATAGTTAAAGGTAATTCACAATCCTTGACTTCACTTTTTCCTCCGTGCAACACATTCCTGGTGTTTTTTCTAAAATTAGATGGCACTGCAATATTTAGTAATTTGTCTGTTTTAACCACATTTGGATGAGAATACAGTTGTCATTAGCATCGTATCGGAATAGACTAACATTATGTCAGTGTTGGTCCAGATTAACCATCTAAACAGTTTCGAGTCTTGTTTCACTTAATAACAATGAACTTGAAAACTGCGGAATTGTTGAAATCAAATTTGGAACATCTCTCCCTCTCTCCCTCCCCCCCCCTCTCTCTCTCTCTCTCAACTTTTATTGTTCTAAATGGGATGTAAAAAGAAATATATTCCCATGAATCGTGATGTTTTAGAGCCGTTTATTAATAAATCAAATTTTATTTTGTAAAAAAATATTGTATGAGAGTTGCTGCTCTGAGTTGTAACCAGCTCTATCTATCTACATCTATAACTTTAAAAGGGCATACAAAATTTGTTCAAAAACAGTTTTGATTAACAATATTTGTATTTTGATCAGCTTATGTTTATTTGATATTTCGTCAAATAGTGATCCTCATTAAACATTTGATAACATTTAACTTTTCACTATTGGAGGACATGGATTCGACCAGCATGTAACAGTGATAAAAATAATGATAATCAAATCATCACCAAATTTAGTAATGGAAGGAGCAGATATGCATTTTAATTTGAATAATTTAAATTAAGTGTGCAAATATAATGATTAGTCCACAACCAAATAGTAGCAGTAAGATGTTCTAATTACTGACAGGATTGCTACTACTTTTACTATCAATTGGTTCTGGAAAATATTTTAGCTTTTCATTTGATTTATCAATTTATTGACCATTCCTTAAGTTGTTTTTAGTTAAATTTAAAACAAACTAAGAAAAGAAATTTTTTAAAATTTATAAATTAGATTAGATTTATTAACAGGATTAGTTTTGACACTAGTATCAAATAAACTAAAATTCTTTTTTTTTATAAAATCATATTACTCTCTACTCTGTATGAAGCTATCCAACTGTTATCCTCTATCTGTCATTAGATGATTACTTAAGTGACAAAATCCCAAAGTTAATTATAAATAATTATGATTCACTATGTTGAAAGCCGTCAATTAATTTCTAGTCTATTTAAGAACTCATCTGTCCATGAAAATTTATCTTGACTTATTTCTCATTTTTAACAGCTCCGATCTGAACAGGCTATATATAGAAAAGTCAGTAGTGTTTCAATCTGAAAACCTTAAGCTGCCCCGTCAGCAGTTGAAGGAAACTACGTTAAGAATGAGCCTTGAGATAATAGAGGAATAAAAAAAAAAAAAAAAAAAAAAAAAAAAAAAAAAAAAAAAGTATATGATGACCTCAAGGAAAAAAAGAAGGGTTTATTCGTCAACAAAAAGATCTGTCCAATTGCCTTTCGACTCATGAATTTAAGACGGTGGATTGGTTTAAATTCAATGGTGCAACTGTAACTAGCAAAAATGTAATAATGGCTGAAATCAAAAAAAGAATCACAGCGGGAAAACATATACAATTTTAGAACCTGTTTAGAAAAGTAAAGATAAAAAACAATGATCCGCCCAATTGTCACATAGGCCTACGAGACACGGGCCGTCATCAAGGAAACGGAAAGATTTTTTCTGTGTGGGAGAGAATAGTGTTACGAAAGATTTTTGGTTCGGTACTTCGGGAAGGAATTAGGATAATCCACTCAAATACAGAGTTGATAGCAGAGATGTACAATTGCAACCACATACGTCAAAAAAGGAGGATTGAAGTGGCTCGGCTGTGGTTAGGCAGGCAAAGTAAAGGGTCCCGAGGAGAAGAGTACGGCGGACAGAGGAGTTTTATACAGCAAATCTCGGAATGGAAGCAATGAAGCTGAATTTTTGCTTATACATTTGATTTGGCATTCTAAATAAGGATTGAAAAGACACCGACCTCAGCATATTAGCATAATTAGATATATAAGGTCAAAGGTCACAAAAATCAGTTTTTTCAAATATCTTGATTTCTATGCCTCGTACGTCAATCAAGAAGGTTACAAAACTTGTAACACCATTTTGGTTCTATACATTTTTTTTTTTTTTTCTTTAGGATTAACTTTTTTCGAGGAATAGCGCGGAAAAGGAGTAGGGGGCACAGCTTTAGGCAAACATTTGCTTCTAGTGCCTTCCACAATCGTTTCTCAAAAAAATGTCTGAATCAATGTTGTAGAGCATTAAATTTTCTTTAATTTCATATTTACGTTTCTGGCACTTGAAGCAAATATTTGACAAAAAGTGAGGTAATAATTTTTTTTCTCGATACTTATCGTTTTTAATAACGTATTTATCGAAAACCGTTGAGAGTTGGACAAATGTGTATAGGGACAATTTTATAGGAAATTTAATTATATTTAATTTTTATTTGTAGCATATTTTTCCAGAGTGCGCCGCTTTCGAAATATAATCGAAAACTGAAACATGGGATCTTCTCCCCTTCCCCCACCCTAAACTGAAGAATTTTGTTTCCTCAGGGTCGGGGACTTAGTATCTTTACCTTTTAACTACTCCTAATGAAGTCGTGAAGTCAAAAATAGTCGCACATTTCATGCACTCTACACCCATCATTTCAACAATCTGACTGGGATCGCACTTCCCCGCGAAAACTCGTTTTTTCGGCACTCTTTTGGCTATAAATCCGAAAGTAATAGTTCGATCCAAAATTAATTTTTTTCCATCTGAAAGCAAGTTAAATTTACTATAAGAACCTATATATTAAATTTTGATCAAGTCCCGTAAAATATCCATGTCAGTACCTTAAAAATCGCTCAATAACTATTTGTCCAATCTGAAATTTCATTTGTTGTTAAATTTACTATCAGGCCCCTTCTATAAAATTTTGATTAAACCTCGTAACACACCCAAGCATGCCCACTGAAAATGTCAAAAATCGTCATATTTTGCTAAAACATACACATTTAGCGTGTTGGCTAGGATGTATAACGGGGTTTAATCAAAATTCGCCTGATAGTAAATTTAACAACAAATGGAATTTCAGATCGGACAAATTGGAAAAAAAAAAAAATTGGATTTCAAAACAGTAAGCGATTTTGCTGACATGGATATTTTACGGTACTAGATCAAAATTTAATATACATGTTCTTATAGTAAATTTAACCAGCTTTCAGATGGAAAAAATTAATTTTGCGTCGAACTATTACTTTAATAGTTTACAAAACTTTTAAAATTTATAAAAAAGTAACAACTTATTAAAAATGTTTTCAAAATAATAATATCACAATCAATATTTTTAAATTTTATTTGATTTTTTTGTATAATTTATTACACAGCTATGCTAGAAAATTATTATGACATTAAAATTACATCACAGACAGTGCGGGACATAATAATAAGTGCAGGATATAACTCGCATTTAGCTAGAAAATAACTCTTTATAAGTAAAGTGAATTGTGTAATACGCCTAAATGTTGCAAAAGAATATGTTAACAAGTCAAATAGTTTCTGGGAACAAGTTATACTTAGTGACAAATGTAAGTTTAATGTTTTTTCATCTGATATAATTTTTGTATGTTGGAACAAAATTGGACAGTACAAAATTGAAATTTTGTACTGTTTTTAGGGTGTGATGTATATCTGATATGCACTGTTCATTCGCTATTGTTTGCTTTTTGAAACAGACTGCAAAAGACCGAAAATACGTACTAATTTATGTTTTTAGTTTAAGTTTTATAACTCATTCTGAAAAAGAATAGAACAAAAATAGGCAGAATTGAAATTGGTGTCAAATTATAACGCGATTTTAAAGAATACTGAATTGTTTAAAAAATGACAGTTTTGTTCAGTTATCACCGTCTACTTCCGATATGTTGCTTATGTGGATTGAAAATTCATATTGAGATCTACAATTCACATTTAAAATTTTCACCGTCCATCACGGTCAGCAATAGTTTTTTCAAATAAATTTATTTTGTTGTAATTTTGATGAGATTATATCTAATAACCCTATTTCTAATAAACATATTTTTAATGTTGTTTTTCGATTGCTATTTTATCAGATATACGTACAGCTGAGGAAGCTGGAAAAAAAAAAAAAAAAAAAAAAAAAAAAAAAAAAAAAAATAGCAATACCGGTAGTCTTGTAACCAATTACATTCGTCGTCTTACACTCAGTGTTAAAATGTTTGACACACCCTTGTAAATAAGAAACACTTTTTATGATTTACTTGAGGTACGCATGATGGTATTGAGGGATCAATACAATTAGGATTGCCACTATATTATTAATTGCCACTTCTATTATTATTAGAATTATTTTATTATTATTAGAAAAAAGTTTATTAGAAAACTAGTATTGAATGCTAAACATTCAGTTCTAAAACATTCAAAATTTTCAACACATCAGCACTATGTTACATGGATTGTATGTACTAAAGTTTTAAAAAATGTAAAACAATAAATCAATTATTGGTACTCACCTGAGGAGATCTGAAATATATCCATCGTGGAAAGTGGAAGGGCCAAGTAGGTTAAAGTTTTAGGATTTCCCTAATGATTCATTGAATTTTTCCGTTCCTATTACAAACAAATTAAAAATGGTGCTATTGGAAATGTTTATCCGGTCATTGAAACAAAAATTTGGATCGGTTTTAAACGATTTTATTATTTCTAACAATTCATAAAAATTTAATTTTAGGCTATTTTCAAGTTCAATTTTTACTCCCGATTTTTTATTGGATTTATGGTTATTATCATTTAAATGGATAGTGAAATTGGAATTTTATTATTGTATGCTCTTATACGTTCTTTTACTCTTTGATTTACCGATCGTCCAGTTTTGAAGGGAAATAAGATGACTATGGTTTATCTATTTTAAATTATATTATATAAAACATCAAACACAAAAGAGTGGTAGACGTAATAGTCACAACATGAATCCTTGAAAACCGTCTGTGAGGAAAACCAAATTTTTCTCACTCAAATTCAACCCTCAACTTTAACGGCCACCAATCTGCCCCACAATGAACCTCGAGCATCGTACTCAAACGTCACTACAAACCAGCAGCAGCATCGACCACAACAACATCGAACTCAAACGCCTCAAATCTCCCAACCTCAGGCTCTGATTCACAAACCCCGCCCTTCCCGCCAACCTCTAAGCCAACACCTATCTCATAATCAACTACCCCTGCGGGTAAAACTACCACCTGAGACTCAACATCCAGTTCCTTCCCAAACGTCCTTTCCAACATACTCAACCTCCAAAGATCAAACAACCACTAACATCCCAAGATGGGATCCCTCCCCAGCCTACACTTCCGGGCCAACAAATCCTCCACATCCTACTCCAACCCAAAATCCAAGAGATATCAACTCTATCCTCTCATCGTTCTTGACAGAACTGATAGAAACAATAAGACCTCTCATTTCCCTTCTCACAAGAGTCCTTTCTGAAGTCCCATTCAACATCCCAAAATGAGCAAAAAGCCCCTTTCTGTCATTTTATGGAACGCAAACGGACTAAAAAATCACCGAGACGAACTCGACATATTTATCCACGACAATCAAATAGATATTGCCCTACTGACTGAAACTCACTTTACTCAACAGATACATTTTTACATACGTGACTACATCACTTACAGATCTGATCACACAGACAACACCTCCCATGGTGGATCCTGCATCCTTATCCATAAATCAATACCACATTCCTTTGTCCTTTCTACTTCAATTGACGCCATTCAATCCACCTCTGTATCCATTTCAACTCGTCCTTTCCATCTAATATTTTCAGCTGTATACTGTCCTCCTGGAAATTCCCATTCTCACAACCTCCTTGATTCCTTATTCCGATCCCTCGGACCGCGCTTTATTGCAGGAGGAGATTACAACGCCAAACACCAGCGATGGGGTTGTCGAACATCCAACTCCCGTGGCAGTATCTTATCCCGTATTTCAACCTCCAACTGTTATTCAGTCCTCTCACCACTAAACTATTGGCCTACATCGCCCAAAAACATCCCGATATCCTCGATATATTCACTGCTTCCCAAATTTCCACCTCTCATACCTCTGTCAAATCCCTGGATGACCTTTCATCAGACCATAGCCCTGTTCTGCTTCTCTTGCATTCAAATCCTGTCCATAAACCCTCTCATCCTAGACTGTTTACGCGACGAGTAGACTGGGACAAATTTCGTTACGATCTAGAAAACAAAATTAGACTTGAAAATTTCACTCAAAACAAAACATGATATCGAGACCGCCATAGACAAACTTACCACATCAATATCCAACAGCATTAATGAAAACACCTCACACAGAACAAATTTTAATTCTCTTCAGACTAACTTGCCACACCATATTCGCGACTTACTAAGAGAAAAGCGTAGAGCGCGAGCAAAGTGGCATAGGGCCAGATATCCTTCAGATAAAAATAATTAGTGTAAACTAACAAATAAACTTAACACAGAAATTAAAAAATACAAAATTAAAAAATTACAAGACTATACAGAAAACCTTAATACCACCGACAAATCTTTATGGAATACCACCAAAAAACTTCTGAACTTCAAAAATCACAATCATCCTCTGCTAACCGAATCCCAAACCTGGTCAAAATCTGACGAAGAAATATCACTCATTTTTGGCCAGCACCTTTTCCAAACTTTTAACCCACATCCTGATATTGTTAATCCTACTCACTTAAAATATATAGAAGCAGAACTAAATATTCCACTCCAAAGGTCTCCTCCCCTAAAGCATTCCATCCTTCTGAAATATGAAACATCATTCAAAGACTACCTTCAAACAAGGCCCCTGGACACGACCTAATTACATCCCATATCCTAAAACTCCTTCCTCGGAAAGCCATCCTATTCCTAACATACCTATATAATGCTGTGTTCTATACCACATATTTTCCTGACTCCTGGAAATTATCCATAGTTAAGATGATTCCAAAACCCAAAAAGCCACCAGAGCTCCCATCCTCATAGCGTCCTATTTCCCTTTTGCCAATCATGGGCAAAATCCTTGAAAAACTAATTTTAAAACGCATGTATCCCATCCTAGATTCCCATCATGTAATCCCAGATCACCAGTTTGGATTCCGAACATTACACTCCACCATTCAGCAATGCCATCGTGTGGTGGACGTTGTCCCCTCCGCATTGGAGCGCGGAATGCACGGGAGCCTTTCTCAACGTGGAACAGGCCTTTGACCGAATCTGGAACCCAGGACTGCTTTACAAGCTCCGCAAATTCCTTCCTTCAACTTACTTCCTAATTATCCGTTCCTATCTGAGTGATAGAACTTTCAAAGTAAACCATAAAAATTCTTATTCTCCCCTCTTTACCCAATCTGCCGACGTTCCTCTAGGTAGTATCCTAGGCCCCATCCTCTACACGGTGTATACAGCTGACATTTCAACTCATCCTACCACTGTTCTCACCACTTACGTTGATGACACATGTGTGTTATCAGTAAACAATTATCCCTTCATTGCCTCCCAAACACTCCAATCCTATATCCTAACCCTTCAAAAATGGAGAATAAAAAAAAATCTCACCAAATAACCTTTACTCTTCGTCGTAAACCCACGACTTCCTGTCCTACAGTATCCTTTAATGATATTCCACTAATCCCTGTTGAACAGATCCGCTACCTTGGACTCCACTTGGACAAACGTCTTACTTGGAATCCACATACAAGACTAAAAAGACAAGAAACTGCCCGTCGTTACAGATTACTTCAACATTTATTAGACAAACGTTCAAAGCTCCCAATTAATTACAAAAGACTAATATACATGACTGTGATTAGACCTTTCTGGACGTACGGAGTTGATCTTTGGGGCTCCACTAAACCATCCAATTCATCTCGTATCCAATCCTTACAATCCAAAATCCTTCGGAAAATCCTCAATGCACCTTACTTTGTCACCAATAAACTTATCCATAAAGATCTTAATGTTCTATATGTTGCAGATTTAGCCCAAACCAGATATCTATCCTTTCATAGTAAGCTCCATAACCACTCAAATCCCCTAATTTCTCAACTCGCTTCCCACACTATTCCTGATAATCCTCCGAGGCGTCTGAAAAGAAGATGGCCCAGAGACCTTCTAGTGTAGAATTTTTATTAAAGTGCTACTGATGGCTAGTACTTTTCATGTTTTGTCACGTTATTTTAATAATTAACAGCACATTTACTTGATGTATGAATTTTGTACAGTTGTAAATTTCAATTAATTGTTATTAAAAAAAAAAAAAATCATATTTAAACCTAATTTTTTTAATTTCCGTCCGACCTTGGTGGATATTGAGCCGTGGTATCGGAATATATTTCTTTGGGGTAGCTTTATCTTCTGGGGGTGTATATATATATATATTTATATACATATATCTGGTTATGTATAAGTTAAGTGACGGGCCGACACAGTATTGTAACTTAATCCTATCTAACAACAACAAGCTCTAACAACAAAGAGTAGATAAGATGTATTGAGGGAAAATAAAGTCAGTATTATTTCTACTACTAGTTAGTGCGTTATTATTTAAAACCTTTTATTTTTTGTTTAATTCACTTAAGTACTTTTAACTGGTGCCGAAACCCGGGAGTTAGCGGGTGTGAGAGAATCAGAGGTCAGTGAAAAAAAAAAAAAAAAAAAAAAAAAAAAAAAAAAAAAAAAAAAAAAAAAAAAAAAAAAAAAAAAAAAAAAAAAAAAAAAAAAAAAAAAAAAAAATTAAATAAAAAATTTTTCTTTTAAAATTTTTTTTTAATTTTTCCGCCTTGACCAAGAAAAGATGTCTGATGAACAGAAGCAAGAAGTTCTAAGACAGCCGGTTCTGAATGTGGGGCCAAGCCAGATACCGCGAGATACACTCGCTGAAGCACATGCAAACACGTTGGCCTGGATGAAAGTGAGGGTGGCCACTGCGCAGGAGCTGCGGAAGGCGGTCTCGGATCTAGAGAAGTTCACCGGCGAGGTAGGTGAACTTAATCATTTTATTAAAGGGGGAGATAGATTCTTGGCTAGAATTGAAGCCAAGATGGCGGAAAATTTACTCGATTCCCGAGACGCTGAGTCGCTAAAGGCGGATTTGATTTGTAGAGTGAAAAGGAGTATTTTAAATCAAATACAAGCCGATGAGGGGACATCATGGGAGGTCGTAAAAAAAAAAACGATTGAACAAGGCGTTTGGCGGAGGAAGATGGTCCATCGAAGAGGATATCTACCAGCTGTTTCGAGAAAGGAGACAGAATCATCAGACCTCTGGTCAGTACGCAGCAGTAATGTTGGCTCGGTACAACAAGCTGACTGAGAAAATGCGAGAGACGGTAACGGCAGAAGAAACGGCGGCCCGAATGGCATTTTTGGGAGATTAATTGATATTTGATTTATCGTAATGTACTTTCATTTTCTTTTATCATCCTTTACATTTTTCACAGAGTATATTTTGTTTTTGTTATTATTATCGTTTCTATTACTATGTATTTGTGTCATGTGAAGTGTCGGAGGAAATCCGGTGATAGTGTATGTATGCTCAGCAGTGCTAAAGATTTAGTTAGTTATTTAAAATCTAAAGTGTAATGTCTAGGTTGCAATTTTCAGTTTGTTTTTCTGTACATATGTACATTATGGTTGTATTAAATCTTTTTTTTTAAGAGTGTAGTGTACAGGATTGAGTTCTAATACTTCTGTTGATCTTGAGTATTTAAGTTTCCGATAGTGTACGGAAACTGGAGGGGGGGAGTTAAGTGACGGGCCGACACAGTATTGTAACTTAATCCTATCTAACAACAACAAGCTCTAACAACAAAGAGTAGATAAGATGTATTGAGGGAAAATAAAGTCAGTATTATTTCTACTACTAGTTAGTGCGTTATTATTTAAAACCTTTTATTTTTTGTTTAATTCACTTTAGTACTTTTAACTTATATATCATTCATAGTTTTTCTAAAATGTTGTTGATCATGATTTTACTGTATCCGTTATTGCTGGATACAGAGTATATAATTTGGATTTCTTTATTATGATTTTGTTCATTTAATGGTATATTTAAAAGGCGGTAAATCATACCATTAAAGGCTGCGAGTTTATGTGTTAGTGGTCTCCTGGTATTATTGTGTATAACTACATCTGTGTGTTTGGGTTTTCTGTACATACCAAATTCATGCTGTTTACTTTTTATAGAGATTTCTATGTCTACTTTTGTTCTTTTCTAATTCTAGTTTGAATTTAATTGATTAATTTCGGTTAAAAAACTATTGATTTGCCTATTTGCCCCAGACCATAGGCATATTATGTCATCAACATACTGATACCAGTATATGATGTGTAAAGCCAATTTAATTTTTTCGTGTTTTTTTTTTTTTAGAATTTCAAGTGAAGGATTATTTGTTCCAATATTTGATTTCTTGTCTTAAATTTGTGAAAACTTTAGTATAAATAATCGATGTAACTTAGTGCTGGTGTGTTGAAAATTTTCTGTGTTTTGGGACTGAAGATGAATGTTTAGCATTCAAAACTTGTTTTCTAATAAAATAATCCCTATAGAAGTGGCAATTAATTCATCAATCCTAATTTTGATTTCTTTATTTTCGATTTATATTTGTTTATTAACACAGCTTAATGTATTAATTGAGATATTTGAAAAGGAGATATAATTATCAGACCTTGTTGAATCATTAAATCCAATATTAGTAAAACTTTTAATTTTAAATGCGTCAAAATGATAGACGCGTAGAAAATGATAGAGTAATGTTTTATGATTTTCGTGATCTTCTTAAGGTTAAGACCAATAAATACCCTTGCCGCTTTAGAGCTGTGTTGAATTTGTACGAATATAAAACTCTACTAATTACATCAATTATGGGGGGGGATTATAGTTTTTAAAAAGAAGAGCGTCGTTTGATTCCTTTACTAATGAGGATGGGATGCGATCACACATTGCATCAAATGCCCAATTTTACACTTTTTTATTCTCATTGTGGTTTTATTATGATCCTAACAAGTTATAGTAACTGTATTTAATTTTCATAATTATTTACTTCAATTTTTATATCTTCATTATATCTTAAATTTAAAAATAATTTTTTTACGACTTAAGAAATTAAAAATAGTTAAAGTTTTAAACGTGTTTTTCTTTCTGAATCCAATGAGACCATCTGCAAGTCGATGCGATTATTATTTCAAATATTATTAGATTTTTACCGCTTTTAATGTGGGGTTCCGCATGGAGCAGCCAGCCGTGTATTAAGTGCTGCTTCAGTGTGTTTTAGTAGAAGTGTTGCAACAGGCGCCGCAGCAGCTGCCGCCAGAAAATTGATAAGCTTAGCAGCTGCAGTCGGACTGCTCTAGAGACCAGTCCAGACGCGCTCCTTCGCGTCTGTGGTATACAAACCCACATCACCAAAGTTTCTTGTACCATTTTAAACTGTTTATTAGTCCAGGAAAATAAGGGTTTGCCGAAGAAAAAACTGCGGAACTTTTATTCTCAACGGATCTTTATGTTTTTTGGGGTGCTGAATCCGAATCTGAAGTTTGCTACCACGGCAACCATCGGCTTCATATTCAAAATCTCAAAAAACCGCCAAATAACCCGTTATTTTTCTTTTCTATTTATAACACGAAAACGAAGCTTTTTTCGAAGAAAGTTTTAAAAATTAAATGTAGCTGGAACTAGTACCTACATAATGAAAAAAAGAAATCCGAAATCGGACCATTTTTCGCGAAGTTACGTAATTGGGAAAAAATGGAGAAATTGGCCTACTTGTCGTCAGCCCCACAGCTCCGCGAAAACACGTTTGTCGTACTCTTTTGGCTATAACTCTGAATCTATTTGTCCGATACAACATTACTTTTTTTCATCTTAAAGCTGATTAAATTAACTATAAGAATCTATAAATGAAGTTTTAATCAAACCCCGTAAAATGTACATGCCAGCCCACTAATAAAAACGTATTGTTGTATAATCCAAGTGTTTTTTGGCACATTTGTCGCTCTAACTGCTCAAATAATTGTCACATCTATAACAAAATTTCGAAATAAATCTACTTACTTTAAAAAAACAAAACATGAATAAGTATTTAAATAATGGATGTACAAAGACTTTTTTTTACTAACTATAGATAAAATAACTCGGAAACAGTTCCTTTTAACACATTTTGTGTTCTATACATCATTAAAATTAAGCAAACTTCCAAAAAAATTGATTGTATTCATTTATCTTCCACAGTTTCAGAGCTGTGGTGGTGAGAAAAATTAGATTGGCTAACTTGCGGTGATCGAATTCTATAAAAACACGTTTGTCGGAACTCTTTTGGGTATAATTCCGAAAATAGCGCGATCCAAAATTTCTTTTTTTCATCTTAGCTAAAAAAAAGCGTACTGTTGTATAATTCAATTTTTTTTATTTTTTTTTTTTTGGCACATTTTTCTTTATAACTCCAAAAATATTTTTTTGAACCCAAATTTCTTTTTCCCGTCTCAAATCTGGTTAAATTTACTATCTGAGTTCATAAAGGAAATTTTGATTAAATCTCGTAAAATACCCACACCAGTACCCTAAATGTGTATGTTTTGGCAAAACATGACTGTTGGGAAGAGGGGCTTACCGTAATTGGCTGCCTACCACTATCCCCTTTCCAGCTGGTTCTACAAATATCAATTATTAAAATATAATAAAAATTAGGAAACCTATAAAAAAAAAAAGAAATAAGTCTTTCCAATTATGTCACATATTTACACAATAAATAAATAAAATCAAACAAAGAATATACATTGATTGAAAACCTTCAATTAACCAAACAAATATAGAAAGAAAATAAAGAAAATATTTTAAACAAACCATTAACTTAAACAAAGGATATTTGAATTACTATTAGGAAAATAATTATTAAATATAAGTCCAACTAACTCACGAATACTATTTTTTATGAAGTGAAGACTGAGTTTCGGCATTTTCTTCCAAGCGACCTCATTTTATAGAATGCAACCAACGTCCCAAGGCGATTATTTCCAAACAGTCGAATTTCAATGTTCGACGCTCAGACTGTAGCGGCGGCGCACAGTGGGGCAAAACGGCCCAAAATGGGTAAAAACCTCATACTTTCTAAACGGTTCGTGCTATAAGCATGAAATTTTGGAATTATATATTTAATGAGGTGCTGAATTGAATGAAATCATAGTCAGCTTCATCAGATGATCAGAAAGGGTAAAAATCTAAGAACAAAAAGTAAGAAAAAATTAATAAAGTAAATTTGGGGTATATTTATATGCTATCTAAGCTGCTGAATAAAATAAAACTATAACCAGAGCAATCTGATCATCAGCATTGAGCTATATTTTCAGTTTAAAAATTAAAAAAAAAAATCAATTAAAAATAATCAAGTTTGTTATTATTATATATATTTTTTAGGTGCTAAATTGAATGAAATTTACTATTTAGCTCTATTACAGACCCAAGATTCGTTGAATTAGGTTAAAATTCATTATTAGGTTATATTTGGAAATAAATTAAAATGTTTAATATAATTTAAAAAATGTAATAAGTTTTACAATGTAACTTCAGTTGAATTCTATTGAATAGACTGGACATCTATTTACAATTATCAATCTTATATTGACAAAGATTATATTCACTCGTTATATTACGTACAGAAATAAAAGCTATTAACTATAAAAGTAAAGAAAAAAAAAAGATTTCGAATTGTTCCTTTTTTTTCTATAACAGTAAATAAGAACCTTCATCATTTAATGGGAACTTATTTTTTTTTAATGCGGACTTAAATTACTTATCACCGGATCAGAAGTCACCATGATAAGATGAAAAACATCTTCATTTGTTGCTGTTTTTCTTGAATGATGATCTCTGTGATGTTTATTATAGCTCACCTTCAGTTTTAAAGCCAAATGTGATTTATATATTAATAAAACACATTTTTAAAAACATTTTACTTTAAATCTCTGAATTTAGTAAGACATTTAGATTGAAAATGATTGGAGTGGCCATTGATATAAAAAAATAAAATAAATAAATATGATAATCTTCATGAGAGAACTAAGGTATACAATAATAAAAACTCAGTGATACAAATAATAACCCCATAAATTGGTCATTAAAATTCCAAAACTTTTATTTTCAATTGATTTTGATTTTTTATTTGAAGAGCTATTTTTGAAAATTGTTCTTTCTGCTATATTCTGGTACTTAGTCTCTCAAGAAAGTTATGTGTTTTTGTATAGAAAACAAGAAATCATATTATATCTGATCATTTTACAATGAATAAAGAAAAGAAAAGAAAAAAAAAAATAAATATATATATATATATATATATATATATATATATATATATATATATATATATTAAATAAGACAAACTAATAAAAACCAATATAAATATATAGTAAGCCAATTTTCACATCCTAGTTATAAAAAAAAAAAAAAAAAAAATTATGCTAAAAATTAGTTTCTGTATAGTGAAAAATAACTCATAGATTCATCCCCTGAACAAATATGGCCGAAGCCGGGATTTATATTTATAACACGGTTCCTCAGACACCTGTACTTCAATTTGAACCCCTAAAGAGAGCCTAGTTCGGTGTAGCTTTTTTTGAAAGACCAAGTGAAATGAAGATAAGTTAGATTTACGAGACAGCTAACTTTGAAAATTCCTGGCAGTCAAGGTTGGGGCTACATTTACGAAATAAAAATCGTCCATAAACCAGTAAACATCAATAGTGAAGTTCAAAGGGTAATAAAAAAAGTTTGCTAAAAATTCAGCCTCATAAAAAATTATTTTAACAGAACTTCAGAACCGTGTTATTTTCTTAACTCCAGAACAGGGCAACTTCAAAGACGTGTACAGATCCTGGTAACGAAATAATCGAAAAATCAGTCCCACAACGTTATGCTACATTTATTTAGGTGTACAAAAATAATGAAAAAAAATAAAAGAAAATCATAAGATTTTAGGGTTTTTTCCACGTTTGCCCCACTGTGCGGCGGTGCGTACCAAGCGATTTCAGGATCCTGAGACAAACAATATATATTATATATATATGTATGCGGTGACTTCCATGCGTCCTGCTTGCGAGATCTTGTCCAACTGAATATATATTATATACATATGTAAGCGGTGATTTCGATGCGTCCAGGCTGCGATCTCTATTCCAACTGACTGTTCGAGCTTTTGCCCCACAAAGTCCAACCTCCAGTGATAAGAGTTCCAACACTATAAACAGGCGATCCTCATTTCTCCTTCTATTTTTTTTGTTTATTTAAATTATAAATTCACTAAATGAGACTTAGGTGCTAACATTAACATAAAAAAAAAAAATAATATTCTAAATTACAACTAATAGTTTGACATTCATAATTGGAAAGGTGAAGAAGAGAAAAAAAATTAAAGTTGACTGTTGACAAAAAAAGAATTAAATAATATATTTTTTAAACTAAGCGTAAACAATGACTATTTTGACATGTTAAGTGGGCTGATGTCGGTATTATATTCCATAAGTCAGTAAAATCAGGTTTTGCTGAAGAAAAAATTGCCGAACTTTTATTTTCAACGAATCTTTATGTTTTTGGGGTGATGAATCCGAATCTGAAGTTTGCTACCACGGCAGACGTCGGCTTCATATCCGAAACCGCCCAAAATACCGTTAGAGCCTTTTTTATACCTATAACACAAAAACGAAGCTTTTTTCGAAGAAAGTCTTCCAAAATTTATATTAATTGTATCTGGAATAATTACCTACAAAATGAAAAAAAAAAATAATTCCTAAATTGGACTATTTATCTCGAAGATATGGTCTTGGGAAAAAGTGTAGAGATTGGCCAACTGGTGGTTCTCTGCGAAAAGATGTTTGTTGTACTTGTTTGTCTATAACTCCGAAACTATTTGTCCAATCCAAAATTTCATTTTTTCATATCAAAGCTGATTAAATGATTAAATTTACTATTAGATCATATACATATATGTAATTTATATTAAATCCCGTGGAAAGATGATGTCATAATTGTCATATTTTGCCAGAACATACACATTTAGCGTGCTATCGTTTGTGTTTTACGGGATTTAATATAAATTAAATATAAAACCCCCGCGAAAAGTATCGCAACAGTTTGGATTTCACAAATGTACCGGTTTTTTAGCGTGCTTTTAAGGGACATTATTAAAACTTCATATATAATAGTCTAACAGTAAATTTAATCAGCTTTAAATAACCGGTATTTTGGGCGTTTTTTTTGCGATTTTGGGTATGAAGCCGACGTCTGCCGTGGTAGCAAAGTTCAGATTTAGATTCAGCACCCCAAAAAACATAAAGATCCATTGAAAATACAAGTTCGGCAGTTTTTTCTTGGACACGGACTTTTGGAGACTTATTTACTGGACTATTATAGCTAATAGAGTACCGACAAACCCGTTTTCGTGGAAAAGTGCAACTCACCGCAAGTTAGCCAATCTCTTCAGTTTTTCCCTCCCGCACACCTCTAAAACTAATGATCTGAACAAAAAAAAGTTAATTGAACCAAATTTGTTGTAAACAATGTTGTGATTTGCATTAATAATGTATAGAAAATTAAATGAGCTAACAGTAACAGTTTTTGAGTTATTTGATCAAACAGCTAAGAACATCCGATTATCAACCGTTTCTCCCCTCCCCCGTCCAAACCCGACGCTATTTCGAGGAAGACTTTTTGTTATGACATTTAGAGCTGAGGGTGGTAAACAATTTCCAACAGCCTGGCTTTATTATTTTGGGAGTTCAAGGTTTGGGAATTTTTTAGTCTAAATTCTTTAAGATGGAAAAGTAATTTACTACCGACGCACAGTGGGACGAATGGCCTATCTAGGAGGAAAAAAGTCATAATGAAAATTAATGAAACTATTGTGATAGGTGTATAGTTAAGTAGTTTATGGAACATTATCAAAGGTTCTTTCGTTTTTTGGAGGTGGATTTCAAGGTAAAAAGAACGATCAAAGTAGTACCTAACTCGACAGGTCAAATTTTGTTAAAACTATTGATTCTTTCAATCTAAATTTGTGTATCATCCTATTGATATTTATTCATTATTCTTTTATAATTAGTGAATATAGACGATCGTTATACTAGTAAGCCATGCTCAAAATAATTTTTTTATAATTTGACCTATAATATAATTTTTTGAAAAGTGCCGTAAACTAAAGCATTTTTTAAACTAAAAAGATCTATTACTAAAAAGTACCCCAAAGCACCTCTCTGAAATTCATGGTAGACGTGCCTTAGAAGGTATATGAAATGATCATGAAGCATTTAGCTGCTTTTATCTGCTTTCTTGTCAGAAAACGAATTTTCAATTCCGCGAAGGGAGTTATTTCGTATTTGGCAAAACTGTAAGGGCATTGATTTAATATATATTACTATATTTGAAACACTTAAATTAGAGGATATTATTCCAACATCTATAGCTGCACTTAAGAGATATTTAAAATTGGTAGTTACGAAAATTAAAACGAAATAATGTGAAGCTAGAAAAACCCGTAGTTACATTTTATAAGTTACTTTTATAAGAAAAAAATAGTTTTACATACATTTTTAAAGTTTCAATACTCAAAATTACATAAGAATTGATGTATGTAAGCATGTTTTTTTTTTTTAATATTTTTTTTTATTTGTTTATTTTTTATTTATTTATTTTTTTGTGACATTTCGATAGTTCCTATTTAAATGGAGTCTAAAGCATAACTGAGTAAATAGTTTTGTTGAGTAGGCAAACAGATCAGTTAAAATATACAGAAAGATTTGAAAACAGTATTGTGCCATAATATGAATTGGATTAGTACACCGGAAACATCTCATTTAAGCGATACCAGCTTGACGTGTTTTTTCATTTATTACTTTTTTAAGATAATTATCTTCAGTCAGTTACTGAGATATTTTTGTGTGAATAGCATCAGCCACAATGCCGCATACATATTCTAATGTTGGATACGCTGATATTAGTCCAGTAAAATAAGGGTTTGCCGAAGAAAAAACTGCGGAACATTTATTCTCAACGGATCTTTATGTTTTTTGGGGTGCTGAATCCGAATCTGAAGTTTGCTACCACGGCAATCATCGGCTTCATATTCAAAATCGCAAAAAAAAACATTATGTTTGTTTTTTTTATCTACAACACGATAACGAAGCTTTCTTCGAAGAAAGTCTTCAAATAATTATTGTAGCTGGAACTAGTACCAACATAATGAAAAAAAAAAAATCCGAAATCGGACAATTTTTCGCGAAGTTACGTTATTGGGAAAAAATGGAGAAATTGGCCAACTTGCCGAGAGTCCCACAGCTCCGCGAATAACGTTTGTCGTACTCTTTTGGCTATAACTCTGAAAATATTTGTCCGATACAACATTACTTTTTTTCATCTTAAAGCTGATTAAATTTACTATAAAAATCTATAAATGAAGTTTTAATCAAACCCCGTAAAATGTACATGCCAGCTCGCTAATAAATGCGTACTGTTGTAAAATCCAAGTGATTTTTGGCATATTTGTCGCTCTAACTCCTCAAATATTTGTTTGATCCCAAATTTCTTTTTTCTATCTCAAAGCTGATTAAATTCGCTATCAGATGCTACATATTTAAATTATATTAAATCCTCTAAACCACCCAAGCTAGCACGCTAAATGTGTATGTAAATTGTATTTATACAATTTACATACTTTACATTACATTTATATCACATTATTATAAATTTAATATATTATGCATACATAATACATACATTATAATACATACATGCATGATTAGGCTGAAAGGTAAATTTTTTTAACATTTCCCTTTTAAGTATTCATGCGCCAACGGACGATAAGTCAGAAGAGGAAAAGGACGACTTCTATGGTGCATTAGAAAGGAGTTACGACCAGCTTCCCAGCTATGATGTAAAGATTGTTCTAGGAGATGCAAATCATAAAATAGGGAAAGAGGAAGCTTTTATGCCAACGATAGGTAAGCATAGTGAGCATGATATGACCAGTGATAATGAATGGGTTAAGACTAATAGATTTCGCTACCGCAAGAAATCTGAAAGTAAGTAGCACCTGTTTTCCACATTAGGAAATTCACAAGGAAACTTGGGAAGCCCCAGATGGAAAGACGCGGAATCAGATAGACCATGTACTGATAGAAAAACGGCACGCAACAGATATTTACGATGTTAGAAGTTTCAGGGGAGCTCACTGTGGTTCAGATCCCTTCCTTATAAAAGTGAAGTACCGCCAGAAGTTAGCGACAAAAATGAAAGAAAGAGCATTGGAACAGACGAGGTTCAATGTAGACAGACTTAAGATTGAAGAAGTCAAAGAAAGATTTAAGAGCGTGGTAGAACACAAGATGCTTGAACAGAATGAGGCCTTAGGAATCGAGGACAAATGGAGTAGAATTAAAAACTTGATTGATATATCAGCACAGGAAGTTGTGGGAAGAGCTGAAAAAAGATCGGAAAGAAATCGATGGTATGATGAAGAGTGTGCAACAGCAGTAAAAGAGAGGAATAATGCACGTATGAAGTTATTACAAAGAAGGACTAGGGTAAATGTAAAAGACTACGACAATAAAAGAAACACCACCGGAAAAAGAAGACATCGAAGAAATAATAATGTCATTAAAAAACCATAAAGCACCAGGCATAGACGGAATACATGCCGAATTCCTCAAATATGGAGGAGATTCTGTAGTGGAACAGGTTTATTCCCTTATTTGGGATATATGGACCACTGAAAAGATGCCAAAAGAGTGGAAACCCTTTTAAAAAGGGTGATAAGATGGACTGTAAAAGTTACAGAGGTATTGCGCTTCTCCCTGTGATGTATAAGGTACTATCCATTGCTATAAACAAACGTCTCGTAAAATGGGCTGAAAACTTCCTTGGTGAATATCAATGTGGATTCAGAACAGGGAGATCAACCATCGACCACATATTTTCTTATAGGCAAATCTTGGAGAAGTCTTACGAATTCAATATAGATCTACATCATCTATTTATAGGCTTTAAACAGGCATATGACAGTGTAAATAGAAAAGAAGCTTTAGCCGAGTTAAGGGCACTCGGTGTACCTTATAAATTAATTAGGCTAATAAGTATGACGTGGCAAAACACGATGTATCAAGTTAAAATAAAAAATTCACTGTCAGAGGAATTCAAAGTCGATAGGGGCTTAAGGCAGGGGGACCCTTTATCCTGTGCAATTTTTAATCTTTGCTTAGAGCGAGCTGTGCGGGCTATCAGGACGAACCCCGGTGGCACCATCTATAACAGATTAGCGCAACGTACTTATCACAGCGAGGACTAAAGCGGCCCTTGGAGGAGTTTTTCAAGTGCTGGAAGTAGCTTGTAAAAAACGCGGTTTGCAAATAAACGAAACGAAGACTAAATATATGTTAACGTCGCGAACCCAGTCTCAAGTTGAACAAATCCAGTTAAGGGAGTACAGTTTTCCAACGTGTGAACAATTTAAATACTTAGGGTCGCTAGTAACAAATAATAATGCTGTTATCGCGGATATCAAAGGACGAATAGTGGCAGGCAACAGAAGCCTTTTCGGAGTTCAAAAAGCTCTTAGGTTCAAAGATTTATCGCGTAAGGCTAAAATAACAGCATATAAAACTATTATCAGACCCGTTGTTACATACGCAAGCGAGACATGGGTGCTAACAAAAAGAAGTGAAGCACTACTCCGAGTTTGGGAGAGAAAAATATTCAGGAAGATATTTGGCCCAAAATATCTGAATGGTGAATAGAGAATAAGAAAAAATGATGAATTAATGGCATGGTTTGGTGAGCAAGATATAGTAGCCCAAATAAAAAAAGCGAGATTAAGGTGGCTAGGACACGTGGAAAGGATGCCTACAGACAGATTTCCTAGAAAACTGCTAAAAGAAAAGCCAGAAGGTTTAAGAACTCGAGGGCGGCCACGAATGAGATGGTTAGACGACGTGGAGTAAGACCTCCGTCAGGCTGGTATTAGAGGATGGCGCCGCAAGGCAGCGGATCGAGAAGGTTGGAGGAGGCTTGTTGAGGAGGTCCTGGTCCTGTCTAAGGACTGTCGCACCGATTAAATAAATAATAAATAAATAAATACATACATACATTATATAATATAATAACATACATATATTACATACATACATACATTATCATATTATTATTGTAATATATTATATTTACATTACATATATTACATTACAATTACATTTATACAATTTACATATTTATACAATACTTTCGGAGTTATAATATCCCATATAATATAATATCCCAGGGCCTAAAAACCCGTACTGTTGTTAAATTCATGGTTTTCTTAAATTTACTATTAGATCCTATATATGTAACTTATAATTAACACCGTGAAATATCCACACCAGTCTACTAAACATGTCATAGTTTACATATTTTGCCAAAACATAAACATTTAGCGTGCTAGCTTGGGTGGTTTACAGGACTTAATATAATTTACAGCATCTGATAGCGAATTTAATCAGCTTTGAGATAGATAAAAGAAATTTGGGATCGAAAAAATATTTGAGGAGTTAGAGGGACAAATGTGCCAAAAATCACTTGGCTTTTACAACAGTACGTATTTATTAGCGGGCTGGCATGTACATTTTACGGGGTTTGATTAAAACTTCATTTATAGATTCTTATAGTAAATTTAATCAGCTTGATGATGAAAAAAAGTAATGTTGTATCGGGCAAATAGTTTCAGAGTTATAGCCAAAAGAGCACGACAAACGTGTTTTCGCGGAGCTGTGGGACTGACGGCAAGTTGGCCAATTTCTCCATTTTTTCCCAATTACGTAACTTCACGAAAAATGGTCCGATTTCGGATTTCTTGTTTTCATTATGTAGGTAATGGTTCCAGCTACAATTAATATTAAATAAAATATTAGTATTAATTAATAATAAAAAAACTTCATTATCGTGTTATAGATAAAAAAAAACAAAAATAACGGGTTTTTTTTGTCGTTTTTTTGCGATTTTGAATATGAAGCCGATGATTGCCATGGTAGCAAACTTCAGATTCGGATTCAGCACCCCAAAAAACATAAAGATCCGTTGAGAATAATAGTTCCGCAGTTTTTTCTTGAAAATGACCTTTTGGAGCCTTATTTTACTAGACTATATGATTTTTGTGTATGGTTTCTATAACGGTAAAGTAATGCTTTAGAAGCGGTGCGGGAGTATGCGCGCCGATTTACAAATAGAAGAGTGCCTAATCGACGAGTCTTTTCGTTAACTTTTAATAGACTACGGGAGACTGGGTCATTCTTAATAAATAATGAAGGCGACCAATTCCAGGCAGCAATAAGAGCAGATTATTGAAGAAGAGCATTATTGTGGTTATATAATCCGAAGAGCATCTGCTGCATTAGCAATATCGCGGCAAGCAATATGGCAAACTTTGAAAGGTGATAATCGCTACTCATACCATCTTCAAAAAGTTCAGAATTTATTACCTTAAGATTATGTCAAGATATTGAATTTTTGTAAATGGTTTCTTGACAAAATTCGCGATGATAATTTATTTCCATTAAACATTATATGGACCGATGAAGCTACCTTTACAAGAGGAGGAATCATTAATCAAAGAAATTTTCATGTATGGATTCTTGAAAATCCCAGAGCTATTAGAGAGAATAGGTTTCAGCATGAATTCGCTATTAACGTTTGGCTTGGAATTTGGAACGTATTAATGGTGGGACCATATTTTTCACCTGGAAGATTGAATGGTATCACATTTACACATTTTTTGGAGAACGACTTTTCTAATTATTTAGATGACATTCCCTTACAGCAGCGGATTGAAATGTGGTTCCAACTTGATGGATGTCTAGCTCATTATAGCAGAGTTGCTCGAGCTTGGCTGGATATAAATTATCCACAACGATGGATTGGGCGTGGAGGAGTAGTACCTTGGCCATCCAGATCACCTGATATGACACCCATAGATTTCTTGGTATGGGGAACCTAGAAGCAGAAAGTTTATTCGGTGTCAATCAACTCAAGAGAGCAATTAAGAGACCGAATCATAGATGAAGTGCACCAAATATCATCAGAACAATATTTAGCTGCAATTTATCAAGTGAGTGCTAGATGTAATGCTTGCATTGGTGCAAGAGGACAACATTTTGAGCAATATTTACATTAAAAAGAACATAACATAAATTTAAATGTAAATAAATAAGTATAAAAATGAAAACTTGTTTTGTTTCTTTTTTTTGCGATTTTCTCTAAAACTAACTAAAAAAAACGAGCAAATCTCTAAAGGACTTTTTATCTTAGTTTTTTCGGTCCCCTATAAGTTCCTGAAGTTTTGCCATTTAAATTCGGGACACCCTGTATATATATATATATATATATATATATATATATATATATATATATATATATATATATATATATATATACGCGGAAGACACGCGCAGCCCCGAATGGATATGTGGAAAAGACGGGAGTTTGGAGGCCGTGAACGACCATCGGGACGGGATAGAAGGCCAGGGACGGGGAAGAAGATCTGGAAGAAGGAGGAAAGGAAATGCCACGGGTGCGGAAAACCAGGTCATTTGGTGGCGCAGTGCCCTTACAGCAATAGGCACAGAGGAGCAAACCAAGCGGAGCCGATGGAGGTGAACGCCCAGCGGGTGTGGAGGAGGAGCAGGCGGCCTTCGGAATCGACGAGGTCGTCGGAAACTTTAGAGACGGAAGGAGAAGAAGAAGGGGAACCAGGAGTAGGAGCACGCCAGACAGGAGGAAGTGACAGGAGGAGCGCGGGAGGAGGGACGGCGGCGGAGAGGAGAAGACGCGATGAAGAATGAGGTGAGTGTAAAAAAAGGGGCAACCGAGTGTTGATAAATAGCGTTAAGAGTGTAAGGGGAGGGGGCCTATTATTAAAATTGCAAGGGATGTGTGGTGTCTAGTTGACACGGGAAGCTCGAATACCATAATGAGCAAAGAGGTGGTAAGAAAATTATGTTAAGAGGAGAGGATACCCCTAGTAAAACCGTGTAATTGTAAATTGATCACTCTGAGTGGCCCCTGTAGGGTGGAGGGGGAGACGCAGATAGGATTAGGCATGTGAGGGAAAAAAGGGGAAAGACTAACGGTACATGTGGTGGAAAGCATGCGACGCGAATACGGGAGTATTATTGGGTGCGATCTCTTAGGGAAGATCGGGACTAGGATAAAAGGGAATGGCGATCAATTGAGGGTTCAGATAGGGAGAAAGGACTATGAATGTGAAAGTAATCGGGAGGTAGAACATGCTATGGTCGGAGCAATTGATCGGAAGGGAGATTGGCGGCAATCATTAAGAGACGAATACTCGGATGTCTTTCAAGGAAGGGGGAATACTGAGTGTGACAGGGGAGACGGTACATGAGATCCCACTAAAGCAAGACAGGGTAACATATGTAAAGGAAAGAAGGTATCCCCAGGCGTTGCGGCAGCATATCAGGGAGGAATTAGAAAGTTAGAAAAGACAAGGGATTATAGTCGATAGTACTTCCCCATATAACAGTCCCCTGTGGGCGGTAAAGAAAAAAAGTGAAGAGGGATCAACTCGAGAAAAGTACAGGGTAGTGGTGGACTTCCGAAAGCTAAATGAGAACACTGTAGACGAAAAGTACCCCATACCGCGGTTCGAGGACATTAGATCGGTTGGGAGGCGCGACAGTGTTTAGCACGCTAGCTAGACCTGAAGGCGGGGTACCATCAGATCCGAATGCACCCGAAAGATCAGCATAAAACCGCGTTCACCTTCGAAAGGGGTCATTATGAATTCACGAGGATGCCCTTTGGTTTGAAAAATGCTCCTATAACGTTCCAAAAACTCATGGATGAGTTTCTTCGACGGTTGGACGAGGCCAGTTGTCAGGTATACATGGATGACCTACTCATATTTAGTAAGGACAACGCTGGACATGTACAGGACTTAAAACGGGTGTTCGAGCGGCTGAGAACATTCGGGTTGAAACTGTCAATAGATAAGTCAATCATAGGGCAGGACCGTATTAACTTCTTGGGACACACTATTTCGGGAGAAGGGGTAAGACCGGACATAAGGAAAGTAGAAGCGATTAGGAGAATGGCCATACCGACAGACGTGAGAGGCATACGGAGACTACTTGGGACGCTTAACTATTACGGACGGTTTGTCCCGGAAATGGCACGACATCTGGTACCTTTGAACAACTTGCTGAAGAAGGGAAAACGAATAGTTATCACCCCGGAAATTGAGCAAAACATACGGACGTGCATGGACAGACTCCAAAAAGAACCGGTACTTGTGTTACCGGACTTTTCCAAGACATTTACTGTTACAACTGACGCAAGTGAATACGCATTGGGGGCCGTACTGTCACAGGAGGGCGAAAAAGGTGAGCAACCGGTGGCATATGCTAGTAGGCGACTCACAGATACGCCATCGAGCACTTCAGGCCATATGTGTTCGGGCGGAAGTTCAAAGTTCACACGGACCACCGTCCCCTAATGTGGGTAGGGAAGTTAAAAGAATCGTCGGCGCGTATCACCCGTTGGAAGGAGTTCCTGAATCAAAATAATATGGAAGTAGTGTATAAGCCAGGAAAGGAGAATATTGTGGCCGACTGGCTATCGCGGGCATTACAAGTAAATGCAATAGAGCAGGAAGCCGGGGAGTATTCGGGAGGGATACAGCGCTTTATTCGGGAGTGGACACCGGAAGGAGAAGGGGAGTGGGAGTCAGGAGTTACGGAAGACGAAGAGGAAGCAGTGCGAGAGGAGAGTTCGGAAGGGGGTAGACCAGTAGAAATGGAAGAAATTGAGGACATCATTAACGACAAACATAACCAGATAATTTGGAAAACGAAGACGACAGGACTGACAAAGGCAGAGTACAGAAAGGAGGGGAGATTTCATATAACCACGGTTTGGTCGGAACCAGGAGTTTCGGAAGAAATGATTAGTAAAGTGCTGAAAGATGAGTCTCGACCGGGGAAAACTTTATATTTGTATATTGGAAATGGTTGTGTGGGAGAAGGTGAAACGGTTGTGGAGGACAGAGGGGAAAGGGCTGGACAGGACTTTTGTACGGTGTAAACTTATGGTGGAGACGGTAAAAGAGGTGGTTCGGCAAAAGGAGGTCACGGTAGCGTATCACCAGGGCAAAACAAATCACCGGGGAGTACAGGCTTTTTGCAGGCACTAAAGCGAAAGTATTTTTGGGTGAAAATGCGGAAGACGAGAGAGGAAGTGATACAATCATGTGAAATTTGCAACAGGACGAAATACGACCGACACCCTCCAACCGGAAGACAGGAAGAGACGGAAACACCAATAGGACCACTGACGGACTTACAAATAGACACTTTCACATGGAAAGGTTATAAATGGGTAACCGTCGTAGATATTTTTAGTAAAATAGCGTTGGCATACCCGGTAGAGAATAGGTCGGCTGAGGCGGTGCTTGACTATTCATATATTCATGCAGCTACGGGTTTCTCGCCATTTGAAATGCTATTTGGTATCGTTTATCTCGTTTTTCTCGTTTCTATCGTTTATCTCGTTTTTATCGTTTATTTCGTTTCTGTCGTTTATCTCATTCCTATCGTTTATCTCGTTTCTATCGTTTTATACGTTAAGTGGTTGTTCTCGTTTCTTTTGTTGCGCTGAGTCGTTTCTAGTTGATTATCGTTAATTTTTCTTGTGCTTCATTTTTACCGTTTATTATTCTCATTCGTATTGTGCGTTCTCGTTTTACTCTTTCTTGTGGTCATTAGACAGAGTTCGAGGGGTATCCTCTTTTCTATGCAAGCGAACTTGTGTAAATAGTAGATAATGTAAAAAAGGAAAATGGAGAAGTGTAAAAGTTTTTTTTTTTTTTTTTTTTTTCGTATTTTAGTTTGTATTGGAGGAGATATGTAAAGATCTGTCAAAGTATGGTGAAAGTTTTAAGTTACGGACAGAAGTGTTTTTTGTGTATTGATTTTGTAACATTGATTTTTTTTTTTGTATATTTTAATGAGGCTGGTTGTTTGGCCTGTGTAGGAGTTTACGAGGATTGTTCGTAAACTGGTGGGGGGAGTTAAGGTGTATAGGGTAATAATATACATCCTAATTCCCAACTTAATCCCAAACAATCACCAGAATGTATATAAAGCGGATTGCTAGACAATAATAATGTAAAAAAGGAAAATGGAGAAGTGTAACAGTTTTTTTTTTTTTTTTTTTTTTTTGTTGTATTTTAGTTTGTATTGGAGGAGATATGTAAAGATCTGTCAAAGTATGGTGAAAGTTTTAAGTTACGGACAGAAGTGTTTTTTGTGTATTGATTTTGTAACATTGATTTTTTTTTGTATATTTTTATGAGGCTGGTTGTTTGGCCTGTGTAGGAGTTTACGAGGATTGTTCGTAAACTGGTGGGGGGAGTTAAGGTGTATAGGGTAATAATATACATCCTAATTCCCAACTTAATCCCAAACAACCACCAGAATGTATATAAAGCGGATTGCTAGACAATAAAGTTAGTCTATTACCAGTACCCGTGTGTGTCATTTCGTCCCTTATTTTCCTTTTTTTTTTTTTTTATTGTTTTTCTTTGAAGAAACTTAACTTATATATATATATATATATATATATATATATATATATATATATATATATATATATATATATATAAAGATATTTTTTTATGTTCTAGTTAAACCAAAACAAGGAATGGGTGACGTTCGAGGATATATAAATGAAAATAATAGTTATCGCTCTATTATTTGATACTATTATTTGATCTTATAATTTTAAAATTTCGGCAAAATTCCTTTTCAATTCTCGTAAATGAATTTTCATCAGTACCTTAGTTGAAAGCATTAAAACACGATGGAAAAAACTTTGGCTTATGTGTTATGGCTTATATTGTTAGTCGTTTCGGTCGTCTGGGGGAGGGGGGCTTCACCCCCCTATCCCCCCCTTGGTAGCGCCAGTGTCCTCTCATGCAGATTGGCGCTCGCTGGATTTTCAAACCTCACTGATCAACATGTCGCACCACATATTTAAATATTTCTTAATGATTTAATTTAATATGAAAGAATGTTATTAACAATTTCCAGCTCTATAAGAGCTTTGTAACCTCTCATACAGAATGGCGCTCGCCACTTATCGGTCAATTTTCAAACTTCGCTGTTACCCACTTACTATCGCATTTTTAATAACTAAGGATGATGTGGTTAAAATTTGGTACAGATTGGTTCAGTAGTTTTCCAGGCTAGTGATCACAAACCAAAAATGGCTTTTATATAATACAATAGATATGATTACGGTTATCCATCTTTGAATTAATTTTTTGTTTTCATCATTTTTTGAATTTAGCTCTGTAGAAGACCTAAGTTCTCTTTTTAGTCAGCTTACAATAGGTTCTCCACACAGAAGTGCATTGGAACCCGAAAGTATGTATTTTTAACAAATGTATCTGTTAGGTTTTAGTATTTTTTAAATTTGAAGAACACTTTACAGAATTAAAACTGTGGAGTAATAATCACCTCCTCTCTTCTACATGGCGTGGAACCGACGGTTAGCTTAATGTATTTCAATCCATTTATTATTTTCCAATGTGACCTACTTTAATGTTCACTCAAAAGTTTCATGGTCAAAATATGTATGACACATGTAGTGGAGTGGGCGTTATTGATTATTTATTGTTTGCTTCTTTTACTACTCCATTCAGACAATTCAAAACCAGGCAGATTTAAGAAGTCTTGGCACGAAGTTGGTATTTTTAAATGCATTTGTTATTACACAAAAACATAACAATTTTAAATATACCGTTTTCGATTGAGTAAGGCCAATACCTATATCAAGGATCAGTCCTGAGAATACCGGAAGCTCTTCTTTGATGGGTTGCTGATATCACTGTAAGAAAAGCGGTTTACTTCCACTGCTTACGTCTACGGTATTGCTGCTGTAGTAGACGTGTGTATTTCGGTAGCAGGGCCTACACAAGTCTGAAAGATGCCTACAGGTAGGGAGAAAAGGTAGCAAAAAGGATCTCCGTAGATTCCAAATTTAATGCAGTCAATTTCATATCCACGTAATAACAATGGAAGCGATTCCTGAATTATTGAATTTAAAGTTTTATTGGATACATTCTTCATCTTCACGAGATGCCTTTAAAATATCTCTTCCTCCTTTTTTTCTGGAAAGATAAAATTTCGTCATCGAGAATTTAGGATAACTTTTCCCAGCTTTTCTAAGCGTAACTATTTTTACATGTAATAGGTATAGTACTTTTGCATGTAACCTCCTAGCATAAATTTATGTGAGTAGAGAAGACATGGGGAAAAGAAGATTCCTGAAGACAAGTGAATGTGGTAATTACAGGCCAATTTGTCTCTCCCGAGCCCTTTATAAAATATACACCTCTATTCTAGAAAGGAAGCTGAGGCCATTAGTCGAAGACAACCTGGAGGAAGAGCAAGCTGCTTTTCGCCCAGGGCGCCAAACACAAGACCACATTTTTGCCCTAAGAATGATAACTGAGAAAGCCTGGGATGCAAACAGAAGCATGTAACTTGCTTTTCTTGATATAAAAGCAGCGTTTGACTCAGTGCCAAGAGAAGAAATATGGTGTGCCTTAGAGCTAAAAACGTCCTATCAGGTCTGATTGAAGCAATCCAATCAACCTACCAGGCTCCTTTTTTTTTTATTTTTTTTTTTATTTTATTTCCAGATCGGCCTGGTAAGCCTTACATGGATGGTTTAACAATATTAATAATGAGTTAACAATAGTAGAAGGGAGGGTAAAGTCTCGTGCAACAGACACCCATAACAAATAAGTTTTATAATAATTTTGGAATAATTGTAACTGTAGAGGAAGTATATAATAACAAAAAAAAAATTAAAAGACGTAGCAATAAAAAGTAAATAAATAAAATAATAATGATAATCAAATGGGGGAAAAGTAAAAAAATAAATAAATAATTAAAAGAAAAAGAAATAGAAATAAATAAAAAGAATAAAAATAAAAATAATAAAATTAAATAAAGGAAAAAGTAATAATAGTAATATACAAATGAAGTACTTAACAAAAATTAATAATAAAAAATAACAGACAAGTGTATACACAAAAAAAAAAATAGTAATAAAGAAAAAATAAATAAATGAAGTATAGAAGTAATGAAGTATTACAATCAAATTGTAGTAATAAGAACAGTAATTGGTGTTGAAACGTAAATAAAATAGTCATGGTGTTTACATCAGGACGTCTTGCATAAATAAGTCTTGGTTTCAATCTGCGGGATGTTGTTTGAGCTCCTATGTTGAAAGCTACTGCACCTTTAACCGCTGGTAGCTTGCTATGAAACCTGGTGAAGCATTTTTTGATGAAATCGTCAATTGGTTCAATGTCTAATTCACAATGGAGTTGATTATTCCTTATAAAACCAGGGAGCATCTACAGCAATTCTCAGGACCTTGTTTTGGAAACATTGTAGTTTTTTTTCCGTTTGGTAGAGGATGCAGCACCCCACACTTCACAACCGTACATCATTAATGGCCTGAGTATTGTTTTGTAGACTAAAATAGTTATATTTGTTTTAAGAGTCGATTTTCTGTTTCTGTTTACGTATTTTCTGTATCGGGTACAGCATTGCCAGCCTTGCGTAGGTTTTTGTAAGTTTAATACTGATGTGGTGATTCCAGGTAAGGTGACGATCGAGATGAACACCAAGGTATTTCACTGCCTCATTAGATGGGTTCCACTGAAGTCTGTTACCATTTAGAATCAGTTCCGGTGGGTCTGTTGGTCGTCTGAGGGTAAAAATTTTGGCTATGCATTTTTGTATATTTAGGTTAATCATCCATTTGTTAAGATACTTTTCTATACTTCGTTGAGGTGAGTTTGGAGCTTATTTCTGGCTATTGTTATATTTTCATGTTGAGAAAAAACTGCCGTGTCATCAGCAAACATGGCTAAAGAGGTTTCGGACGATTGTATGATGTCGTGGAGATAAAAGTTGAAGAGGATGGGAGATATAACTGATCATTGTGGAGTACCAGCACTGATAGGTCTGGTGGTTGAGATGGTGTTGTTTATTCGGACGGTGAAAGTACGTTTGTTGAGGAAGGAATATAGAATATCATATAGATGTTTTGGAGTACCTACTGACTTCAGTTTGTACAAGAGACCCTGATGCCATACCTTGTCAAATGCTTGTTGAAAATCTAAAAACGTGACAAGTGTGTGTTTTTTCATTTCAAAACCGTTTACTATAAATTCTGTTAGTCTTGAAAGTTGGTGTGCTGTGGAATGACTGACCTGAAATCCAAATTGAAAATCTGGAATAATGTTTATTTCTTGAAAAAAGGAAGTTAGGCGCCTTTTTATAATTGATTCTAGAAGTTTTCCTAATATTGGTAAGAGGCTTATACGTCTGTAACTACTGATTTGTTTAGCGTTTTTTCCTGTCTTGTGAATAACTACCAGTTCAGCCCTTTTCCAGTTTTCAGGAAAATAACCAGTCCGCAAGCAACTATTGAAAATTGAAGTTATTAAAATGATAGCTTTTCTCGGTAATGGTTTAATGGCAATAACTGGAATTAGATCATGACCAGGACTTTTTTTTGTTTTAAGTCTTGTAACAAGTTCGAAAATTTCTTTCGGAGTAGTATATTTCAGAGGACGTTGTGCTGTTGCTTGTGGTAATGCTAAAAATTCATCAATCTCATCATATGATGAATTTTTTCTTGACGAACCTATTTCACTTGTAGGGATAGTAAATGTTTTTTCAAAATAGTCTGCAAATGCTTCAGCTTTCCCCACATCGCTGGTGATGAAACCACCATTTTCTAATAGGCTTGGAATTTTTTCGTGTTTGTTTAATAGACGTCTCGTAGCCTTCCATAGGGATTGATCATTTGGATCCAGGTTTGTGACATAATTTTTATATTGTGCTAATGTAAAATTATCTAATTCTGTTTTGATAGTCCGTCTTAAGTTGTTCCATATTTTTTTGAATTTCGGATTTTTAGTTCCCATCCACTGTCTTATATTTTCGGAGAAGCTGATATTATTTTTGATGATAAGAGCTACTCCGCCAGAGGCTGTCGAACTGTTCCTGTCTTTTCTCAAAATTACATAGCCTGGTATATTGAATTTAATATTACTTGATAAAAGTGTTTCAGATATACAGGCTATATCGATGGAGTTTGATTCAAGAAATATTTTAAATTCATTTTTTTTGTGAATAAATGCCATAAGCATTCCAGTTTAACATATTTAATTTTTTTATTTCAGAGGCCATAATGAAATAATATAATATCATTAGGACTGTAGAAAGAATGATGAAAATAAACATATTTATTATAACGGGTGGGGAAGGAATTAGTAACAGTCGATGGGCTGTTGTTTACACTAAGGCCCAGTTGTAAAGAAGGAGGTTACTAACGAGCTTAAATGTTTCATTATTTGTGATAAATATGGTTTTATAGCGTTGATTATTATTTTTGTAATAGCGGTCAATATGTTTTCAGTTGTCGTCAGTATTAGTTTTTTTCTTGCGGTTGTTGTTAAGGTGATAAGGCAGAAGAATACGGTAAATTTGGTGTGACTTTACGAAATGGTTTACGATTTGATGGAGTTTCTTCATTTTTATTTTCGATATTGCTTGGAACGGCAGGTGAGTTTGTTTTGTTTTTAATTGATTGATAATAAGGGCAACCTCTATAGCTAGCTGCATGTGCTTCATTACAGTTGACACAAAATGGTTTTTCAGTGAATTTTAGTGAATTTAACACACCTTGGTTCTAGTCGACAATAATTCTTTGTGTGGCCGAACCTTTGACAGTTGGTACACATGGGGATATCATTGTTTTTATTTTTTGGTTCCACTGAAATTAGAGCGGAAAATAAATTTTCGAGTTTAAAAATATCTTTTGCTTTTGTATTATTTAGTATTGAAACTGAACAAACAGGGGTGGGTTTTTTTTTTCTTTATTTAATATTCTCGATACGTATAACACTTCGAAATCTTTAGAGATTAATTCGGATTTTAGTTCTTCATCCGTAATAGAGTATGGCACCTTTCTGATAACAACATTGAGAGTTTTATTTTTTTCTATAGAAAAAGTATGATATTCGATTTTTTTTTCTTCATCGTAATATCGAGTAATTCTTCTATAGTCATCAATGGACGAAAGCATTATTTTGGTGTCTTTACCGGCTAATTTTGTAGAAAAGGGATTTATACATAATGACTTTAGGTCATTTAATAGGAGTTGGTGATTATTTGCATTATGTAAAAATATCGGAGGGATTTTAGGTGTAACCTGTTTATTTTCAGTAATGATACTCTCTTGAGCGGTTGTTTGTTTAGAAGAGCAAGGTTTATTGGTTGTAAGGTCGGTTTCAGATAAGATCTGGAATCTATTGCTAATTTTTATAGGTGAAATGTCTTGATAATATTTACCCATTTTTTTACTGGTGATTGGTTTAGTGGAGAGCCTTCGAGATTTCTTTTCTTCGAATTTGAGTCTTCTATAACATCGTGGCCATTTGGTTTAGAAACAAGTTGGCAATTTTGGGAAATTAATAAAGTAACACCTACCTCATCTTCCGATTTCATTAAGTTGTGTAGAAAACTATTTTAGCTAACATAAGAAAAAACAAAAACGATAATAAAATTAGCAGTCACGAGATCACTTTAAACACGCCCGCACTGTATGAAAGTTAGAGGCCAACTGAATCAACGTACTAGGCTTCTAAAGGCATTGTAAGAATAAATGGCATGGAGTCAAAGTGGTTCCCAATAGAAAAAGGAGTTAAACAGGGAGACAGTCTAAGTCCTCTACTCTTCATCATCTTTATGGATGAAATTATTAAGATATGCAAGAGAAGAACAGCAAGGGCGGTGATAGTTCATTGGAATATGCGAACAATACTGGCACAAGCAATGGTATATGCTGATGACATCGTGTTAATTGCTGATTCTAGACATAGGCCCCAACAAACCCTAGTATGAATTCTCCTACCTAGGAACTGTGATCTGCAGAAATGGAACATTAGAGCAATAACTACCCCAAAGGATAGCCAAAGCAAACAACATATATTACTCCATCTGCAACGCAATTGTGGGAAAGAGAGAGATAGGGAAAGATGTCAAGCTCCACATTTTCAAGGCTGTATATAGGACAGTTCTGCTATATGGAGCAGAGAGTTGTTCCTTCCTGATAAAAAATGGAGCCGAATAACAGCTGCGGAGATGAAGTACTTACGCAGAGTGGCTTCCAAAACACGCCGGGATAGAATTCGAAATGAAACAATTAGGGAAGAATGAAATATCCCCGCGATGAAAGAGACCCTGGAAAAGAGTCATCTGAGATGGTATGGGCACGTATGCCGGATGAGCACAGACAGAGACCCACGAAAATTTATGGAGGCGAGACCAGCAGGTACTAGACCTAGAGGAAGGCCTCGGCTTACCTACAATAGCTACATATCCAAGTTTGGACAAGTAAGAGGAAAGACACTGCAAGAGATGACAGATGGAGTTCCTGGGTTGGATCAACTCTACGCTAAAAGGCATAAAAGAGAAAGTTGAAGAAGAAGAGAAGAGAAGACATAAATTTATATCTATCATTAATTCATGGAGGTTACTAAGACCATTTTCATTTCGAGCTTGTTTCTGACGATCTAATTCAAATTTCCTACTACATATCCACTCATATCCTTATTTCTAAAAAATATTCTTATCAATAACTCGTACTGTCGTTTGACAGTCCTAAAATGGTATGGGTATGTAACCAGAATGGACGATGAAAGAATAGCTAAATGGTTGTTAAAAGCTATATAAGATAAAAAGAGGTTACCTAGACGACCTAGGAGGATGTATATTTTTTACGTTGAGAAAATCGGAATAAACAGAGGCTGCTATCTCCACAGAATGGAAGAAATGTCGGAATCGGCGAAATTGGACTGAGGTCTAAACCCACGCCTGCTGCAACTTGGAGGTAGAGAAATAAGAAGGAGCTATAAGCTATTGTAGAAAATGATGTAATACTAAAGTCTAGATATCTTTTTGTGTTTTATGATCGACCAAGCATAGTTTTAGAACATCTGATTATTTCATTCCATTAGAGTTACAATATTTTAACTGTGATATTTGAGAAATATTTGAGAAAATATAAAACTTATTGCTTGACGTTGACACCGACGTTTAATAACTTGTAATTTTTCCTATGGAAACTGCTACTGACCTTTACTATTAATTTCGTAACTATCTGGTTATGTAAAGTTGATTTCTGAACAACAATGATGTGGTATATTTCTTGATAAATTTAAAGACTAAATTAATTTGAAATTCAAGCTTCATCATTGAATAATTGTTTACTAAAGAAAACAACTTTGCACAATGTCCAGTTATTAAGTAAAAAGATCATGCTGGAATCTTAGCTTCTTAAATAAGGTAGTTTATCATTGTGGTATGTTTCAGGTGATTATGACTGTCTAAAGGTGAACGGGCCACCCCACGAGGGGGGCACGGAGCTTGCCCCTCTCAACACCTATCCTTCCAATATGGCCACGCAAGAGGAGGAGCCCCAGCGAGCCGCTTGGGACAACAAGGTCCAATTTATGCTCAGCATCATTGGTTACTCGGTCGGCCTCGGTAACATCTGGAGGTTCCCCTACCTTTGTCAGCAGAATGGAGGAGGTGAGTTTCAACATTCCATCTATGATTATTGATATTGAGATTTGCAAATGTTATATAATATCATTACTTAACATTTAGTGTAACCAATGTACCACATTATTCGGGAATATAACTGAAAGGAAAATTTATTTCCATACACTCTAAGGAAGTACTTTGGTCAATGGTACAACAGGGGCAGTGCTATAACCTGTGGTCAGTATCCCTTCTCAACAGCCAGATTTTCTTCTTTGCCCAATGAGCAAACTGGTACCTACCTAAGGATATGACCTCTGACTCCTGGGTAACTCCACAACATATAGAATACATGAGTAATCTACATGACTAGAGAGTAACATTTTTACAAGTCTAAAACCCGGGGCTCATTGCAATGATGACCTCATTAGTTTTAGAGTGGACCATTTAAACAGTCTACGAGCAAATACAAATTTATATAACTTCGGTAATTCCTATTTGATAGAAATTCGAGATTAAAAAATACGAAATTCTTAATTAATAGTAAATCTTTTTTTGGAAAACAGCTTTTATTGAATAAGTTTTACTAGCCCCATTCAAAGACAGTGAATACTGAGGATGGCAAAGTTTCTATTCACATCATATTTACAATAGAGATACACAAAAAATTATAATTCAGTTATTAGAACGATAGAAGCATCCATGTTATGTTTAATCCTGTCGTTTTCTTGTAAACATAACTAGACATCTTATATATATATATATATATATATATATATATATATATATATATATATATATATATATATATGTATATATATGTATGTATGATATATATATATATATATATATATATATATATATATATATATATATATATATATATATATATATATATATATATATATATATATATATATATATATATATATATATATATATATATATATATATATATATATATATATATATAGCATTACAGAGACAATGAAGTCAGTTATTGCAATACGTATTCGGGAGGAAACCATTCCAGCAAAACTTTATCAATCTGGTCGAGTTTTTATTAAATTTGGCCTTTAGGTCATGGGTTTTGCAAACACAACTGATATGTCAACATTAGAAATACTTTATTTACACTCACCTATAAACGAAGAATTTCCAAGTGGGAGTTCCTGTTTTCTTTCCAGTAGACACCTGGGCCTAAATTCCTTATAATCTCTGGCTCCTTATCGTAATTTCGGTTTTCGACTTTTGCACTCCTAGAATCGCTTTTTTCCCCACTGTGCGTCAAGTTTAGTAAATATCGAGTACTCCAAATACTAAAAAAGCTATATAACCACTAATGGGTCACGTACTACCGTCCTTATGTCGGGAACGTAACGGAATGCAAGAAACTATTCCGGCGTCAAAACGACGGTATTTTGGGTGGGAGTTGAGAAAAAACGGTTAGAGATATCATCGGAGCGTGCGAGATCTGTTTGATCATTCGCAATGCAATAGATTAAGTTTTGCAATAGAGCATTATTTATTTAATTTTTCAAATCATTTTCAACACATTCAATCCACTCCTCCATCCGTCGAAACCAATCCTTAAACCACCTCTGCATGCATGGTTCAGTCGTTGCCCCATGCCCACAGAAGGTCCTTGTCACTAGAAAAACATTATCAACGACCCAACCTTTGTTTCGGGACTTGGTCGGCACATCATGATAGTACATCTAAGTCTCGCCACCTGTTGCGATGTTGAGACACTGAAATTGTTCCTTACCAAATATTTTCAGCATCTATCAGCAAACAATTGACACAATGAGTCATTTGCTCTTCCTTTATGCTATGTGTCGCCCAAAGATAAGAATGTTTCTCTATGTATAAATGGTCGTTCAGAATCAAATGGATTGTTGGTGCATGAAGGTGTAATGTGTTCTCTATTTGTGATTGGTCAGTCTTTGTCAAGCATTTTTTTAGGAAAATGTTGTTAGCAACAGCAATATTTTCCTCTATTACCGACGTTGGTGGCTCCTCTCTCTCTCTCTCTCTCTCTCTGAGTCCATAGAGTTAAATTGCCTCTTTTAAATTCTCTTTCGGATGACTCGAGTTTGATAACTCATTCTAGTTGGAGGAAATGATTCTTTTGACAAAAAGATTAGTTTCCGAAATTCGATGAAGCACGTTGTAAAGTTCAATACGACGTTGGGTTTGTTGTGGTGTAAGCACGTGGGGGACATCGTGGTTTACTCATACGCTGACAACTCATATGCACCCCCCTCTCACTTCCACTCTCATACGAGTATTTTCTGGTAAAATGTCAGCCGGTCTTTATTGTATTAGACACTCTTACATTCTTTTTTATTTTATTATTGTTAATTTTAATAATCATTAAAATACACTCAAATATGAAATCTATACATAAGCAGTTATATTATTCTTGCAAGTCATCAATCAAATAAAAACTATATATGCTGTTATAAAACATCTAACATCTTAAATAATAATTATTTATTACCTTGTTGATAATTCATTAATGTTTTTAATTAAAGTTTTATTAACTATAATCAGCCAAACCATTTTTGATCTTATTTAACTACCAGTATTTTGTGAATAAAATGGTTGACGATAGTAAAAAACGTTTTATGGAAAGATTGTATTTTATAGAAACAATAAAATTGAAATGATTAAAAAAACAATAACCATACATATATTTGGCTATATATATATTATTAAAAAGGTAATATAAAATGTAAACTTATTGATTTTGAGTCAATATTGAATATATATGCGAGTAACAAACATGCGGATAATAGGTATGCTGAAATATCAGTGTAACCCGGTAAACGATTACGAGTATGGAGAGCCGCTGGCTGACCTTGAGACAAGTAACAGGTATTTGTAACAGATATTTTTTTGGACCTGTATCGGTCGTCCCTGTTACTGAAAAATACACTAAGGTATTGCCCGATATATCTAAGACGTATCGAGCTATAGTGACACCAAAGCTTTCTTCCACACGTAGCGTTTTTGTTGACCATATACCAGCCCCAGGAGTCGAAAAAATTTGATAACATGAGAAGGATCTACTATACCTATTTGAATATATTAAAATTATTTAATTAAAAGGCTTTGGTCATGAATTATATAATTATTATTTTTTAATGAATTAACTTAGAAATAAAAAAATTGTTGTAAATTGTCTATTAATTTTTCTTTGTAAACTAAACACGGCGCAGTTGAGGATAAATCGTGAGTATAGACATCTAATGAGTATTTCAAGCAGTAGGGGAAGGTGCTGTACCTAAAGCACTGTTGTACCTGTGGACATTATTAATAAAGAGAGAGTGGGAGGAGGGAAATTGAAATGGTTAGGTTGTTAGTGCTGCAAGCATCTTTCTGCAGTTGCAAGTGTGTTTTCAATTCTGTCAGATTAACAGGCTAGTAGAAATTATTATTTTTAAGTTTTTTTCTTCCAAATCCTGACCAATCCAACCTGTGATTTAAAATTTTTTTAAGACCTCCGCCTAGAAATTTTCTAGGCAGTATTATTTCATTGGGTTGTCCGACAAATATACCATAACTTCATATGTTTTCATATCAGTTATCGCTTACAGGTTTTGTGAAACTGAGCTTTCCGAACAACATGGCGCTCAGTTGCACCTGTGGAGACCATTGCCCGCTGAACCTGTGGAGAGATTGTTAAAGTGTCCACTGGTACAAAAGATCTTTCTCTTTGCTTATTAATTCATTATTTCAATTATAAATATTACGAAAATTTTGTAGAGATTCTGCGTGATATAAAATGCCTAAATAGGGATACCTACTATTCGTATAACTTTTTTTTTTTTACTTATAGATAAAAAACAATTAAACATGCCACGATCGAATAATCGAAAGAAGAGGACGCATCCCAATGTCACTGCATTTAAGAATGCTGTGGAAGAAGTGCTTAGCAAAAGAAGATCCATCCGTGTTGCAGCAGATATGTATGCGATTTGAAAATCTGTCCTGTTCGTAAGACTAAAACAACACCTATCATCAGGTGCAGAAATTTTTACTTACAAAGCAAAATACGATGTTCATCTGGTCTTCAGTGCAGAGCAGGAAATGCAATTGTTAGATTGCATTCTACAAAGTGCATTCCTAAATTAGTCGAATTTTCTTGTTTAAATATTCTATTATTACATTTTATAAAAAATGATTACTGATGTATTTCTCTGAATATCATTTCAATTATCCCTATAAACCTATAAAGAAATGAATGTCCATTGGTACAACCACTAGTGTCTGCAGGTAAAAAGGGGGAAGGTACCTTTGGACACTTATCAGTAAGTTACAAAACATTATTTTCTGAACAAAAACAATTACTTTTTAAAATAAATACATCAGGGTTTGATAGCCCCTTAAATGTCTTATCTTATGGTACAATAACCACTCAGATAAATAAAGCACTAAAAATTAGAAAAATTTATAAGTGAAAATTGTCCATAGGTACAGCACCTTCCCCTATATGGTTGAATCATTTGAATATTTTTATATTGACTTAAAGTATTTGGTCCAACCATATGAATTTGAAGAGCAGGGAGAATCCTGAATACTGAGAATCCATAAAATAATCGAAATCGATTCCGAAAATTCACAGGAACGTTGAGAGAAGATCTTTCTTTGAAAAAAAAAAAACTCTCCATTTTGAGTTGAACTTGCTGAGAATGATTTGAGGAACTTATTAAGGAATAAAAATGCTCCCAGTCCAGTTGAACAGGTAAAATCTAAAAGCTCTAGTTCTTTTCAGCAGATTGCACGACAAAATCAGTCAAGGAAAGGAATCGGTAGTAAAACCGGATTGAAAGGCTGTAGTAGATGATGGACATGGACAATCCCGCTATCCAGCTTCTGGACAAACTGCAGAAATCAAAATCATTTTGCATTGTGTTGTCAATACAAAAGTTAGTAAAGTTTATAACATAAAATCAAAGGTCGCTGAATGTGGTTCCTCGGTAAGTATAGATTCAGTGTTATTGCTAAGTTTGCTAAAAAGAAATAACGCTTGGAATAGGACTTTGAATTGAATTTCAAGTTATATACTGGGAGTGAAGTTAATATTTCACCATATACTTGGTTAAAAAACAATTAATTATACCTAAATATTACAAAATGTTCAACTAAGCTAATAGCATATGGTGACTTTGAAATTTTACCATATGGCTGGGTTGATTAGATATTGAAACTGATTCTAAAATAATTTCTAATCAATTTATAAATTTAAGCATGGGAATATTGCATTAGTAGCTTTGAAAACGTGTGTGGAGTTGAATTTGCTAAAAAGGATTGAAAATATTGATAATAGCAATTGATAATATTCGAGAAACACGGTTACTGAAACAGATGGGCAGTTCACTAATTCTAAAAAAAACAATTTTTAGAATGAAAATAAACAAGTTTTTGAAGGTCTTGGGTGCTTTCCTGATAAATGTAAAATAAACTTGGGTAGCAATGCACAGCCATATTTAAGCTCCGCCAGGAGGATTCCACTTAAAATTAAGGAAAAATTCAAATAAACTTTAGATTCTCTAGTTAAAGAAAACTATTAATAACCATTGAAGAGCCTGTGGAATGGTTTAGCAACGTTGTAATTGTAGTTTGGAATACTCAGAATAACTCTAATGAAAACGTAATAGACTGGTTATATTTAATAAACGAATACAATTATTAAACTCAGAAATAAATTGGTTAATATTTATAAAACACATGTGTCTAGGAAGGTAACGTCACTTCTATCTTTTTCTTCACGATTCTTTGTGGTGTCATGATATGACCACCACATCACTCTCCCCTCAGTGTAACACTTACTAGATGTGGCAAGGCAATCTAAATCTTCGGCCTGAAGATGTTATTGTGTCTTGGTGACGAGGGGGCTTGAGAAACGAACTGTTTTCCTTGGCTTACTTTCCTCGGATTTCTGTGGATGATAAGTGTTCTGTGTAAGTTGGTGCCGGGATTCGGATGTGTCTGTCGTTGCTGTGTAGGCTGGCTTTAGTCTATCTCGTGATACTACAGCCGGTTTGCCGTTGATGTTAATGGTGAAGGTCTTTTCCGTTCGTTCAATGACTTTATGTGGTCCGGTGTAGGCTGGTGTTAGGGGAGGTCGGCAAGCATCGTCCCTGAGAAAAACAAAACTACTGGTGTGCAGATTGGGGTGGTTATAAATTTTTGGCTGGCAGTGCCAGACTGGCGAGGAAGGCTTGCTTTGCCTCAATATGTCAGCGAGGTTGGCTGCAAAAGTTGACTGAGGAGTCTCTGGACCAGTTTTGTCTAAAAACAGTTCCCCAGGCAATCGTAGCTTGGTGCCGTATACTAATTCGGCTGGACTGGATTGTAAGTCCTCCTTCACGCATGAGCGCAGACCCAGAAGAACGGCCGGCAGATGCTCCGTCCAAGGCCTGTTGGTTTTTTGAAGTCGGCATGTAAGAGCCGTCTTGAGGGATCTATGCCATCTCTCGAGGAGCCCATTGCTCTGAGGGTGATAAGCCGTAGTGTGCTGTATTTTAGCACCCATTCTGTGTGACAACGCCTGAAAGAGGTTCGATTCAAAATTTCGTCCTTGGTCGGTTATAATTTGAGTGGGTGCGCCAAAACGAGAAATCCAGTGCTCCCAAAAAGCTGCTGCGACTGTTTCCGCAGTTTGGTCAGGTAAAGGAATGGCTTCCGGCCAACGGGTGTATCGATCCATGCAGGTAAGGAGGAACCTGTTACCTTTAGCCAAAGGCAGTGGTCCAACGATGTCGAGGTGGACGCAGGCAAAACGTTGATCGGGTGTTTTTAATGGCATCAAAGGTGTCTTCTCATGTTGATTTATTTTGGCTTTTTGGCACTCAATACATTGCTTGACGAAAGTTGTAATGTACTTAGATATGTGTGGCCAGAAATAGCGCTCCTTAATGAGTTTTAAGGTTGACGTCCGACCTGGGTGGGAAAAATTATGTAAGTGTTCGCAAATTATTTGCCGGAATCGTTGTGGTACATAAGGAAGATGTTTGCCATTGGATACCTTGCAATACAGGATTGATGATGTATCTAACTGCACTGGTGTCAGGCCAGGTGTTTTCGAGCTTTGTATGAGATAGTTTAATTCGTTGTCGTTCTGCTGCGCTGCAGCGAGTTCTTCAGATGTAGGGATGCGTTGTGAGATGGACTCTATCCTGGACAAGGTATCAGCCACAATGTTTTTGGTTCCTGATATGTGTCGTATGTCGCACGTAAATTCCGAGATATAAGAGAGTTGTCGTGTTTGTCTGGGACTAGCTGAATCTGATGTCCGTCGCAGTGCGTAAGTAAGAGGTTTGTGATCTGTAAAACACGCAAAACTTTGCCCTTCCAACATGTGCTTAAAATGTTTTATGGCGCAGTATATGGCGAGTAACTCTCTATCGTATGTGGAATATAAAACCTCTGTAGGGGTCAACTTTCTGGAGAAAAAACCGAGCCACTCGTTCCAAAGCTTGTTTACTTTCCTGGAAAGCGGCATCCAATTCGGTTGTCCAGGTAATAACGGAGTTTTTTGCCCCCGTTATGGCATTTAACGGTGCCTGACTATGTGCAGCATGTGGAATAAATCTTCTATAGAAGTTAAGCATACCCAAAAATCTGTGGAGTTGTGAGATTGTATTGGGGCGCGGAAACTCCTTGATTGATTTTATTTTATTCTCAATTGGTCTAATGCCAAATTCCGAAATCTCATGGCCCAGAAATGATACCGACGGTTTGCAAAAAACGCATTTTGATAAGTTTAACGTGATGCCACATTCTTTTAGTCGTTGGAAGACTGTTTTCTAGGTTTTGCATGTGTTCGTTTAGGTTGTCTGAAGCTATGAGGATGTCGTCTAAGTATATGAAGCAAAATGGAAGATTGTGAAGGATTTTATGAATAAAGCGTTGAAAAGTCTGAGCCGCGTTTCTCAATCCAAATGGCATAACTTAATTAATAAATGGCATGGAAATTTAATAGAAACATGACTTACAGTGGGTGTTTGCTGATGCTCTGGTTGTGAGTCGCTTCTAAGCTGAGAGATTTCATTTTCCAAAGCCGTGATTTGTTTTTTTATCAAATCCATTTCGGGGTCACCAATTTGGAATACTCAGAATAACTCTAATGAAAACGTAATAGACTGGTTATATTTAATAAACGAATACAATTATTAAACTCAGAAATAAATTGGTTAATATTTATAAAACACATGTGTCTAGGAAGGTAACGTCACTTCTATCTTTTTCTTCATGATTCTTTGTGGTGTCATGATATGACCACCACAGTAGAAAAGCCAAATGGCTCGCTTAGGATATGTATTTACCAAGTCACTAAAATAAATTTATTGTTCGGGAAATGTAAACTACTCCAGCAGTAAAAGAGTTAGCTCTAAATTTGGCTCACCAAAAATATTATTCAGTATTATAAATAAAAGATGAGTTATATCATATCAAGTCAAGCAAATTATGTTTATTAAGCACTGTATTTGGAACATACAGCTTTACAAGAGCGCCATTTGATTTTAGCTGTATGCCAGAGATTTTTAACTGCTGGTTACTAAATATTTTGGGGATATTCCTGGTATATCTATTTATTTTAATGACCTTTTTAAAGACTAAAATACAATTTAAGAAAATTATTAAATAATAAAGAAAGTAATTGAACGTGCAAATAAAATTGTAAATAAATATAACGCCATTAGAAATTTCAGAAGCCGATTTGAGGTCTAAGAAAGCAATATACATATTCTTTCTTGGTTCCAGAATTATTGGAGGATATTTCTTAATGTGAAGATATGATCCTGAGTTTGTCGTCCTGTTCTGAACGCCGCTTGTTCTTCTCCAATTCAGTGTTCTACTAGAGGTCTTAGCTGACCATCTCCATCTAGGAAAGAAGTGTACAGTTTGTAGACGAATGGTCATAGGCATATAGGTTTGTAGTTATTCAGCCCGGTATCCTTTCTTGTGAATTGGAATTACGATGTTATTTTCTCATTATGTTAGGATCGTTTTCTCATCCCAGACTTTCTGAAAAAGAGCTGGCAGAGTTCATTTCAGTTAATGGCCTCCATACTTCATTGATTTCCGCGTTTTCATTTTAGCTATGGCTCTGTCAATCTCTTCATCCTCTCGTCATAAACCTCCTGATTTCAAGGCCTATTGCATGGTGATCATTAGCACCGAATTGCTTCCTATAACGCTTATAGCAGACTTATAGCATTGTTCTCAGAGACTACCTTACGATGCTCATTTTTCGTGTTCCTCAATGCTCTTACGCCCTTTCAATGATTTTATATTTTTCCAGAAGAGTTTAATGTTTTCATGGTGATCTTATTTCCAAATCCCTACTACGACTTCTGCTTCACCTTCCTAACTGCCTTTTTTTTACTTATGTTTCGATCCACCACAGGGTCTGTCAATATCTGGTGCTTTGTCTTCTAAGTCTTCGTTCCACGCCCCTTTCATTCTCCTACGCCTCTATTCTCAGATCTCAATTCCACTACGAAAAGTGTTTACTTCTGGTGCAGAACTTTTTCACTCCTCAGATTAAAGTATTGCAGAATGTCACTTTTTATCTCGTTCCATATGTTGTCCAGGCTTGCATTCGTGTCGATTTCCTAGAGGCAGTTCCTTAGCTCAACTTCGTACGCCTAAATTGTCTGAAGGTCCTGTAGGTTTTTAGCTTCTATCCTATCGTACGTAGGCTTTCTTCTTTTGCCTCCGTTCTTCAAGCACCCGCGTATCAAAAACTAAGAGTAAGTGATCGCTTCCTTTCCCCGCCCCTCTAATCATTATTACACATGTAACTATCTTCTGATGTTTTAACTATATGTATGAAATAGTCTATACACTATACGCATTTCTCTCAGTGTCTTAGAAGGTAATTTTATGAACCTGCTTATGCGGAAAAATGAGTTTGCCAGCAGCAATCATTTTCGATACAGAATTCTGTGAGTCGTTGTCCTCCATGATTTTTAAAATTCTCTCCACCTTGCGGTACCATCACTCTGGATTAATTAGATTGTAAGCTGGGTTGGAAAAAACATAAAGAGAAATTGGTTGAGCAAGGAGAAGGTAGACTGGCTTAATTAAAATACTTGAAGGTATAAAGTGGGGTGTACACCCTCAATGGCACTGACTTGCAAGACATACATAAGCCTGCATATACGCAAATGAGATCCTCCTGACTGCAACGGAGAGGTCACTTAAAGCTTTGGATGTGGCAAAAAAATAAAGCTTTGAGGCTGATTACTGGAGCGGCAAAATCTACACCCTTGGTGGCTTTGCAGATACAAACTGGTGAAGAACCTCTACAAATAAGGAGAGAAATAACGGCTATAAGCCTCGTTGAAAGGATAAAGCGGCTTGGTTTGAAGCACTAGGACCGGCAAGAAACGTCTTCACAGCGCACAGTGGGGTATTTGCTTTGAAATACTAGCCCAAAGCCCATTTTGTAAAAGTTATCTCAGACGAAAAGGAATTACTGCCAAAGATAGTTGACCAGTCTGTCAACAATGAACAAGGCTAGTCTCTTTGCCTGGATCATCTATGAACCTGGTGTAACATGACAAAGTCGCAACTCTTTAATTAAATCCTCACTTTTTAACTGTCATCCCTATATTTATCTGTCTAAAAAATAATTTTCCTCGAGTTTGAAATGTTTCAAGTCTATTTTGATTATGGATTACTCTAAAGCAGGTAAGTGAGATTGTGTTGATCATTTTTTAGCAATAATTAGACCATTTGTGAATTAGTTCTTAAAATAAAATAAAATCTTTTGGCGTTTTAAATGTCAAATTTGAAATCATTTGATACAGATAAATAATTGTTATACTTAGAAGCATTTCCATCCCACCCTTTTTTTTTAAAATATCAATATAAAATGGAATGATTAACCTTTAAGAATATATAATCGAATGACGCGGATTCGCGTAGATGTGCGTGTACATGCCAGTTAATGTCTGTCGTTTTTATTTGTTTATTGTGATTGTTTTTGAGATAATTTTTAATATTATTTATTTTGTTCCTTTTAGGACCTTCAGGAGTCAAAATAATGACTAGAAAAAATGTATTTCACATCATGCGTCAAAAAAAGGGCCTTAATTATAAAGAACAATTTGAATATGCCCTAAATATTTTGTTAAAATGACGATTAATCAGAAAAGCTAATAAATGAAATCAAGCACAAATATTCTCATTTTCAGTCTCAGTTTAAACAAAATTGATCGGCATAAAAAAGAATTTTCTCAAGAATTTCTTTTTTCCATCTGGGCTGGCGTGGGTGTTTCACGGACTTTAATCATTATTTGTTATATAGGATCTAATAGAAAATTTAACCAGCTATGAGATGGAAAAAGAAATTAGGAATTGAACAAATATTTTTAGAGTTATAACGAGAAATATACCGAAAAAATAAGGATTTCACAACAGTACGCGGAATTCAGCGAGGTGGAATGGATATTTCACGGAATTTAACTAAAATTAAATATATATAAATTTAACCGGCTTTAAGATGAAAAAAAGAAATTCGAGATTAGACAAATAGATTCGGAGTTATAGCCAAAAGAGTACCGATAAACATGTTTTTGAGGAAAAGTGCGACTTACCGCAAGTAAGTAAGTATAATAAGCCTATTAGGCTTAACGACAATAATTTTATTTTTAGCAATAAGCATTCAATTAATAATAATTAACTATTCATTTGTAACAATAAGTATTGGAATTTTAACAATAAATATATAAATTTTAACGATAAAAACGTGTTTTTTTTTTTTACAATTTCGATATCCCCCCCACTATATCTTCTTAAGCATTGATCCCAGAAAAAAAATGTATAGAAACTTTTTTGTAAACAATTCTAATTAAGTTAATTTAGTACATAAACATTTTTGCGCTACAGGCAAGAGTTTTCGATTTATTAACGAAAAACTGAAAAACCGACCTTTAGAGCCTCCCACCCTTAGCTCCCCCCCCCCCCCCCCCAGTACTTTTAGTATGTTGTTAAGAACACCTCACCCTACAACTGTGCCAAAATTGGATTCTACATGAATTAACTCCTCTAAAAATCCTTCATTGCCTGGACTATACCAGAATGTAGCAGAGGTGAACCTCAGGTAGCTCTTCGACAGAGCTACCAATACGATGTCTTCTGATGCCTGCAGCTTCCTTTGTGACACTTTGATGGTAGTGCATTCATCTAACATGACGTTGCTGCATTAAAGATCTGGACATCCAAAAACTAACTCATCTAACTCTTCTTTTTGTCTTTATTTCAGTGTTTTTGTAAAATATCTGCTCTGTCTTGTTCCACCGCGGATAATCCTTCCGTTAAATCCTGAAATATTTCAAAATAGTATCCTTAAGAACGAAAACTAAAAATACAACAATTGTAGAATATCCTTCAAGTAACTTAAAAAAGGCTAAATCTTGAAATATTTCAACATATTATCCTTAAGGACGAAAACTAATATATATGTGGCCCAAAGGTGTCCTCTCACCATTTTAAAATAGTATCCTTAAAGACTAATACTAATAAAACCGTTAAATTTTAGTTAGAAAAAAAAATAGTATCCTTAAGGACGAAAACTAAATTTATTCTTGAGGGGTATGGCTTATTTAATGCAAAACAGTAATAAATCATATTAACTTAAAACTAATCCACAGGCTTATACTTTACGTCTATCGTACCGCAAATTCTAAGGGAACCCTGGTTCTTTCGATTAAATTTAACCAAAGATGTAGTTAAAAATTTTGCTAGACTTAGAACTAATCACGGTTTATGCAATGTTTATCTGCAGCGCATAGGAATTAAGAAAAGCGCAGAGTGTGATAGATGTAATAAAAGAGAAACCCTCCAACACAAAATCACTGAATGCCCGGCTTACAAAAACCAAAGAGAAAAGTTTCTTAATTTTCTAAAACCTTATAATAATAATGTACGATATAAAAAAATACTAACAACAGACAAACCAGAAGAAATAATCAGCATAACCCAATATTTATATTCAATAAATAAATATATCTAACATTGAATTAGTAAAGAACTAAATAGATAGCTTAATAATTGGCTGTATGGATAATTCCAATGCCATTAATAATTAATAAAAAAAAAAAAAAAATAAAATAATTAAAAAAAATTAAAAAAAAAAAAAAAAAAAAAAACTTAAAACTACATACAATTTTTTTTTTTTAATACTGCTTACATTTATTTAATTTATGTTTTTAGTAATCATTATACGTTTTATATGCCCTGGTTAAACAATTTGGGGATGTAAACACCTAAAGGAAAATGAAACGTTTAGCCGAAAAAATAAAGAAATCAATTCGGTGTCGTGAAGCCCTGGACTACATCAACCCGGAGCCAACACCAGGAAGAAGTAGCGGTCACCCGCCTCAGAATAGAACCAACCCCGATAACGCATATACACCTCATTACAAGAGAAGCCCGTAGAAAATGTTAAAATGCCAAGCCAATCTAACGGTTAAACACATCTTCAAAGAATGCAATCACTGTAAAATTCATCTAACACAGCTAGAGATACCATGAAATATTTCAATGGCGTTGCGAAACGACGAATCCGTTATACAAGTCGTACTTAAATTCATCTATGATTCGAAATTAATAGCCAGCCTCTAATAATCATAATGATTTATTAATTATTGATTTCACTTTCCGTCTATTTTATTTTTAAATCGGTCAATTAATTATTTTTAGGCACCATCCATTCCCTATTCTTTACCAATATTTTATTATTAAAATGAGTATTATTACTCACCCAATTAAATTTTAAAAACCACACAAGTGCCCCCCCCCCCATTAGTGCAGACTTTTACATGTTGTCTCCGGGAATTTGAGAGGATTTGTACTTTTCCATGATTATTCAATCGTAAATATTGGTGGAATTTACAAATGTACAAACAGCCTTGTCCAAAAGTATTAGGCACCAAGAATTTTCTCACCAAAAGTTTCTCTAAGAGTATCAACCAGCAAGGACTGAGGAATAACCCATTAAAAGGAAAGGAACTATATTACTCAGCCCTTGCTAGTAAATACTCTTAGAGAAACTTTTGGTGAGAAAATTGTTGGTGCCTAATACTTTTGTCCAAGGCTGTAGAACGATTAAACTACACATGTTTTTTATCCACATCATCTGATAGACCCCCGTGCCTTATATATATAATCTATTCAACACCTGGCGTGTAGGACTTGGACGTCCCCTGTACTCTGGCACCCCTCCCCCCGGTATTTCGGGGGCTCTCGGCGTCCTTCTTCGTGTTCGGGCCGATGGTTAGACCCTTAATACTTAATTAAATCTAAAAGACTCACGAGCGTTAATGATCTAGCTGTTAAACACCCTTTCAAAGTAACTAAACAAACAATTTGATGCACCCACCCCATTGATTCAACGTGCATTTTGATATTCCTCAAAAATTCATTGAAAAAAAAAAGACAAATGAATTTCATATGTCATTCTATAAAAAAGCATTGAAATCCCTCACAGATTCAATTGCTTAGTAAATAAAACTAAAGCAAGAAACGAAATTTTTCAATTTTAAAGATTATAAAAATATGTCTTTGCAGTAAATATTATCTAAACATTCGTCTATGTTAAAAAGTGCGGACATAATATTTAGTAACACCGCTGGAATCAAACTTAATAATTCAGGAAAACGATTTAAAAAATAAAAAATAAATAAATTAATTTTAAAAAATCTGCTGGCTTATAGAAATCTAAACAGTATGAACAAAACGTATATCACCTGATCGTCTCACAGAATTAGGGCTGTGAAATATGCTTACAGTGACGCTTAAAGTAGCAGCATGGGTGGGGGTAAGATTTAAAAACTCTCTACCTTTGTCGCTTTTAATCGTAAAAACGTAAAACCACTTTTATTCAAAGCGTTTTTAAGCAAAAAATCACTGAGTCGGAATACCCCTCATAAATACTTTACCTCTGACTATGAGTTTTTTATTTATCTTATTAAAAACAAACCTCATTTGCCGTCTAGCTTACTAAATAACAATTTTTAGGATAAACGTTGGAGGTTTTGAATACCGGGAACTCCCTACTTCAATTATTGATCCCAGGCCCTTTGACAATTAATTTGGTCCACTCTATGGCGTATGAACCCATTTTTAAATTGACACCAGGGGCCTATTTCAATAAAGATAGAAGTACAACTCTACAGCTACAATTCCAAAAAAACCTTGACATTCGAGCTCCCATTGGTCTGTTTCAAGGTTTTTTTTAATTGTGGCTGTGGGGTTGAACTTTTTACTATTTTGTTTATTATTTTGAAAAACTGTGTTTAAATTGAAATTTTTGCTCCAGTAAAATTTTGCCGGCACCGGCTACATTCACTGGGCGACACAAGTGTCGCCCAGTTTATATGTTATTTTATGCTATGCCACGTCAAAGAAGAATTCTTTAATACGTGCCAACGTTTCGACCTGCGTTGCAGGTCTTCTTCAGGGCAGACATCGTCCTTCTCCTCACATGTGTGGTTCGGTGGCCCTGAAGAAGACCTGCAACGGTCGAAACGTTGGCACGTATTAAAGAATTCTTCTTTGACGTGGTGTTACTTTGACTGAATCCCTGACTATCTTCTTCTCCATTTATAATCCAGTCAACTATACTTTTATCAGCAAGTCATTTACTTTCGATCACCGTGGATAAAATTATAAAAGAAAAAAAGGAAAAGGGGACGTAATGAACGACTCACAATAACAAATGATTTATTCTCGCTTTTAATGCTCTATTTATATATTTACATTGTTTATTATATTATATTATATTTACATATTGGTGCATTTTATTCTTAACTTATATATATATATATATATATATATATATATATATATATATATATATATATATAGAGAGAGAGAGAGAGAGAGAGAGAGAGAGTTTAAAAAGTACGTAACTAAATATTGGGAGGGGATATTTGTATGTGTGAGTACTATTAGTGTGAATATACCTCTATGAAATGTAGCCATGGTCTTGATATTTGTAACACGGCTAAAGGAAAGGACATCAATCCTATTGCATGGAATTCTTACTCAAACGAGTATATACACCAAGATTTCTATATCATCCTTAAAAAACTTATTTATACACTCCAACTTTTCTTCAACTCATATCCCTAATTCAACAATTTATCGAGAACCATTTTTTTTTACTGTAAAGTTAAAAGCATCACTACCGAACTATTGTACATTAATCCCCTACCCTAAAGTCCAATATACAGGCTTGTTTTCCAATTCTAGATTTCACTAGCATTAGTCTTAATAATAATCCAAGAAGAGAAGAGATGAAGTAAAATTAAAAATTTCTTTTGATGACATTTTATACTAGTAAAAAACATGTGGTCATACAGAATGTGCATAAGATAAGATGATAAAAATTAAGAAATCTTATATTTTTAAAATAAAGGTGGAATGGTTTCCTATAGGATTGTTGGTATGGGTCAGGTGTTGGAAGCCCCAAATACCCTAGTATGGATCGACCACTTCCCCCACCCCAGCATCTGGGTCGCCCGATCAATAGGAACTCTTGATAATTTTACTCTGACGTCTTACCATTAATTCTGTCTCTACATTGCCCGAAACAGTTATTTTATGAAGGATTAAGCCCAATAATCTGATTAAAGTAACTATTTTTTTCGAATTTTACAAGGTTTAAAAATATTTCTACATTGTTGAAAAAATTATTTTACAGATCCTTTATAAACTACATTTGAGAGAGGGAGAGATACAAATAGTTCGTGCATCGATCAACGATTATTTCCGGTTTTATCATTATATTCATCAAATATTGGCTAAAATACATTAAGATTGAGTCTAAAATTCAATGATGTTGTTACCGATAGTTAGCTGCCGAGCCTCTGCTGAATTTACAGTAATTAATTGGACCATCAGATAACCAATGGAGGCGGTAAATGACTTCAAGATATTTAACTAAGCCTGGAGAAATAACTGAACTTAGTTTAATCCTACATAATGGAGGAAAAGGTAAACAAAAATAGGGATAGTTGAATTTTAGATATCATTTAGAGGTTCTGAAAGGATTCATTTTTTAAAATGTCTCCAGGAACTCGAACGGCAACATGTTCAAATTGGTACTTAAGGCAGTAGTGGGATAATCACAAAAAAGAAAAAAAAAGAAAAAAAACGCTACAACATTGTCGTAAAGGCATAAAACTACTTTTGTTCGAAGTGGTAATATCCACAAAAAATATTTCAACAAGCGTTACGTCCAAAAGTTAACATAATAAAAAGTTGTAAAATAAAAATAGATAAGAAAATTTAAATTAAGTGCACAAAATATTCTATTCCATTCTATTCGTTAGGCGCTACGACGGGATGCTTAGTGTTGGCTTCCTCTACCACCCTTCAATAATTGTTCCGATTGTGTGCTGCTGCCATCTATTTCCTCTCACCTAACACATACCTTCGTAAATTTTAGAATCCCTTATCACTGGTGGTATATAATTTATATTAAATACAAGAGAAATACTTTTCACCAGAGGCGGAAGTAACATAACATGATAGGAATATAACATATTTGAAATCAGCATGGGAAAATACTGTAGAAAAATGAGTTAGAAATCAAACATAGAATTTCATGCAGCATTGCGAAATCAACAGTGATATCCTATCAATCCCATCTGGTTTGCTATTATTTAAGTTATTTATAGCATCCTATATTTCTATATTCGTTAGTGGATATATTCGTCTAGTTCAATTTCAGGGATTGAATTAGCTATCGATCTCATGCTGATTTCAAATATGTTATATTCCTATCACGCTAAGTTTTTGTGCTGCACGATTGTAAATCTCTAGCATAAGGGAGAGACAAATTTAAGAGAGGCCCAATTTATGCTGGTTTCTAGTACCTTCCTAGCTTAGATGTATGGGATTCACAAAGGAGTTAGTCAAGTCAGTATTTTATAAGGCATAAGTTTAGTTGCTATTTTTTCTCGTTACTCTCATAATTTAGTCAAATTTGAGATGAGTACATCACGGCGCGCTTGTGTTAACAGTCCAGACGTGTTTTGTTATATTTGTGGGAGTTATGTGGCTGCATAAAAAGTAGCTAAAACAAGGCCCCCGGATTCGAAAAAAATATCTTACGAAGTTTATAAGAACCTGACACCTTAATGGGAACACTATTTACTAAATATGTTTAATTATATATTAGAAGCCGAAAAAATCCCAGAGGGCCTGGTCAAAATTTATCCTGAATGTATTGTATAAAAAAGGAGATAAACACTAGTTGGAAAATTACAGAGGGATTTCTTTACTAAATAAATTAACCAAGCTTTTTACGAGCATGGTAGCTCACAAAATATTAAGCTGGGCCGAAACAGAGAAATTGATTCGAACATATTTTTTCTCTGATGGCCCTAATCTCTACCAATCTCCGGGCTAAGGGAAGCTACATATATGCTGTTTTTATGGTCTTCAAAAATGCGTTTGACTCAATAAATCATAATCTCCCCTGGCAGAAGTTGTACGATTTCGGAATCAGTGGTAAGAATCGTAAAATCATACGACCAAGCAATTATGCAAATAAAATGCGGCCAGGAACTATCCAAAGAAATTAAAATCACTAAGGTCTTATTACAAGGAGAAAGCCTCAGTCCAGCCCTGTTCATTATATTTATAGCAGATATAGGGTCTTATTTTCAGGCAAAGGGAATGTCTCGGTCAATAATTCCAGTGAAATAACTATGCTCATGCTAGCCGACGACATAGTCTTTCTGACCAATTCCTGGCACAGTGCCCAACAAAAGCTTAAACTTCTCGAAAGTTATTGCGCACAAAAATCCTTCATACTAAATCCGCGAAAATCAAAAATTGTCGTCTTCCATAAATGAACAAAAAAAATGAAACCTCTTTACTGGCACAACAACGAATTGGAATATTAAAAAAAATACACATATCTGGGTGTACCATTTTCATCTTCTGGAAAAATTTCCCAAGCATCTAAACATTTTTTACAAAGGTCAAACGTTGCAGCTGCGAAAGTGAAAGATATCCTGAGGAAAGGAAAAAGTGACGCTTGGCAAACTAAAGTTCAAAGTGACCCTCTTTGATGCTATGACATCTTCAACCTTACTTTATGGCGCAGAAATATGGATCCTTTGCTATTTAGATGCAATAGAAACTGCACAGACTAAATTCTTAAATAAAAGCGTTATTCTTCTGGTCAAATTGTACTCCAAATTATATCGTCCGTCTGGAAACAGGCCGAAACCCCCTTGTAATAATAGTCATGAAGAAAATTCTTAATTTCTGCATAAAAATACTGTCATTAACGGAAGATAGACTGCCACGCAAATGTTTTGTGAATAGGCAAATGTATGTGGTGGTAAATAATTCCCAGGGAGTCCAATATTATATTTTCGGCCATTATCGCTATATCCCCCACCTCCACACCAAGGTCCTCCAAAAAGCACCTTGTTTTTTCCGGAATGACTCCGCGAGACCCAAACCATAATCCTTTCACGGAGAAATCTCTATTTCCGAATGTCTCGCGGAATTTCTCTTTGAGGAAAGGGATACATTTTTCATAAATATCCATTTTCTCACTTTCTACTTCACCTGATTGATCGAGGTTATTATTTTCATACCTTACAGAAGGATCCACTATGAGCGCTGTCCGTCCGTTCTTCGGAAACGCGACAGTATCCGCATACCTCGTGGATCCGTTGGTATCGATGCAGTATACCTCGTCAAAGCAGGTAAAGCCTTTATTCTTGAGGAGCCTTATCAATTCATTCTTGACCCTGTGGTGACGGCGTGTGATCAGGAGTGAGTTGTTGGGACGTTTTCCCAGCACATGGGCTGGTGTTTTGGACTCTTTGCCGCACTTGCGAGAGGCAAACCTCTCCTATCTGTCCGCTGGCACCTGGGACTCCACGCAGGGGTGCATAATTGATGTTGAGTTTTAGGGCGTTGGTCCATTCAGACCCTGAAAGTATTTGTTTTTCGCAAATATATCGATTAGCTCTCGGCGTCTCCTTAAAATAAGGTACACCAACGCCCTGCTACCTGCAATTGGCCCATTCCTCAAAAGCGCCCTCTCTCAGCGACCGTCGTAGAGCTCTCACGCTTCGGTGGCTCTGATCTACACCCAGTCTCTTAGCACATTGAGTAATCTCTTTTTCATAATGGAATGTGGACTGGAACAGTCGCTGAGCAATGGACCAGTGCTGCAGAGGAGCCTCCCATTGACAGCGGATCAGTCCTAACCCTCAGGTCCAGTGAAACACCTCTTGCTTCTAACGATCTAACAATGTGATCGTGCCCAATGTTGTCAAGAAAGACCATCGCACAGTCATTTTTCTTATTTTTTGCGTCTTTTATGACTGCGTCAATGATTCTTGCGCTTACGTGTGCTCCCGGAAGGCCCCTAATAAAACCTCTCGGATTCCTATGGAAGGTGACCTGCTTTCTCAGTTCCTGGTCCAGAACCTTTTCTATGATTCGGCGCACGATAGAGCATATAGTAATGGGTCTAATGATGAAATATTTTTAACATCGCCCTTACCCTTGTATATTAAGATTGTGCGCCCTTGACGTAAAGGTTCTGGTATTTAGGCCACCTTCAGCTTGATCTCCGCTATTGTCTTAATAATGTGGGATACATCATAGAATTTTATCGTGCGGATTAAGACCACGTCAGGCCCCGGTGATGTGTCCAGTGACGTAGATTTAATGGCTTTTCGCATTGCCTGGACATCAAGATTCATGGCATTTGGCATCGGGGCACATTTTTCATAATCTGCACGTCTGCAGTTCACTTGCTCAATGAGGTTTCTAAAATGGGCATCGATTTCGGTGGCCTTTAAGGGACATTGCTTAGGGGCATCGGCATTCATTATTGTCTGGACGACCTTCTTTCTTCTGTTATAATAATTATACTGGGCCATCTCATATTGATATTGTTCTTGCCGACGCCCTCGGTCCGCTTTATTTGCTCTCTACGGATTCGAAGTTTTACTAGCACCCTTGTCTTCTATATTGGTTTTTCTTTTTTTTTCTTAATTTTTAAAATTTATTTGCCGGGTGCTGTTGGCCTGGAAGTTCTGCATTAATATTATTTAAGAACTTGAGAAATTCAACGACCTCTGCATCGAATTCCGCAGTTTGTAGTTTAGTGTGTACCATTCTCGCCATCTTCCCGGTACACCGGTACACATGGTACACCACCTTCTTTCTCTATGTAACAAATCGGAAACGTCTTCTGTTCTATACTCACCTCTCAATCCGTTAAAACGAACATGTCTGCTTATCAATATAAAAGTGGGAACAATTTTTTCTAGCCACCTGTAGGGTAAAAGACGGAAAAACAAGAGGTCTGTTAATTACATTTTTTACATAACCATAGTTTAATTGTGAAAGTTGTTGCTAGAATAAAAACTGTAATTAAACTCATTAAATAAATTATTTGAAACAGTTAAAATCTATAAAAGTATAATTTAAGAACTAAAATTATATTTTTTAAGTGAAGGAGGAATTTATAGATCTGAAAGAGATCTCGATTGGACCTTCAAAATCACATGTTCAAGTTTACACCGATTCTCATCTGGTGGTGGGTTGGGCCACACCAAATACTTCCCACTCTTATAGCTGTCACTAAAGCCTCTCCTGTCATCAAAACTGGACACCATTTTGTCTGGTTAGAGTTTTATACCTAATAACTTTTGAGCCGGCCTCATCATCGGACTCTTTCCTCCTCAATTGCTTGGTTTTTCGTTGTTGTTTTTTTAAATATTTCCTGAATTTTCTTTTTGGTTGCAGTTCTAGAAGTGTTGGCTCTAACGTAATCATCGTATATAATCCCTTTTCCAGCCTCAACATCATCTTTCGTTCCTCGCCTGGAAGATCTGATGGAACTGATTTTTAGCCGTCGAGAATTAAGTGCTTTCATGAATGCAGTTGAAACATGGTGAAAGTGCGTTCCTTGATCGGCTGTTTAATATGTAGGAGCAGATAACCTTTGCAATACTTCATTTTTTTTTTTTTATGGTGAATCCCATAGGCCTTGAAGCTTCCTTTGATTGAGGGAACACGGGTTGGTTCCAGGGTTTCAAACAATTTTTTAATTTGTTTTTTATTCTTTTATTAATAGAAATTTGCAACTGTACTAGAAAACACATCTAGTAAATATGCGGTATATATGAGATATAATGACATGAATAAAACCTGTGAAGGAACTACCCATTGGTAGTACTCTAATGAATATTTACAAAAGAAGATCACGAGGCCATCTTCTTTTCAGACGCCTCAGAGGATTGCCCGGAATGGAATGGGAAGCTAGCTGTGCAACAAGTGGATTTGGTTGCGTGTTAAGTTTATTATGAAAGGAGACGTATCTGGTTCGTGCCAAAACGTCGACATATGGGATATTAAGGTCATTGTAGATCAGTTCAATTGTCCATCCAAGGATTTTGAATTGGAGTGATAGGATGCGGGAAGAATTCGATGGTTTAGAGGATCCCCACAATTCAATACCGTAAGTCCAATAAGTCAAATAGTCCAATAAGTCAAATTTGTCAAATAAGTGTTGTAGCAGTCGATTTCGACTGCTACAACACTTATTTGACAAACGTTCAAATCTCCCGATTCACTATAAGAAACTTATCTATATGACGATCATCAGGCCTATTTGGACTTACGTTAGAGCCAACACTTCTAGAACTGCAACCAAAAAGAAAATTCAGGAAATATTAAAAAAAACAACAACGAAAAACCAAGCAATTGAGGAGGAAAGAGCCCAACCCACCACCAGATGAGAATCGGTGTAAACTTGAACATGTGATTTTGAAGGTCCAATCGAGGTCTCTCTCAGATCTATAAATTCCTCCTTCACTTAAAAAATATAATTTTAGTTCTTAAATTATACTTTTATAGATTTTAACTGTTTCAAATAATTTATTTAATGAGTTTAATTACAGTTTTTGAGTTTTTGAGTTTACAGTTACAGTTTTTATTTTAGTCAAATAAGTGTTGTAGCAGTCGAAATCGACGTGCAGCTTCTTGTCTTTTCATTCTTGTATGAGCGTTCCAGGTAAGTCTCTTGTCCAGATAAAATCCAAGGTATCGTATTTGTTCCACATTAATTGGTGGTACATCATTAAAGGATACTGGAGGGCAGGATGATGTAGGTTTTCGACGGAGGGTAAAGGTTATTTGTTGGGATTTGCTAGGATTTATCTTGCCTCTGCAGTTATGACACCATTCTTCAAGGGAAATAATATGTGACTGGAGTGTCTGGGATGCAGAAAATGGATCATCATTGACTGATAACACACTGGTGTCATCAGCAAAGTTTGTAAGGATAGTATTAGGATGAGTTGAAATATCAGCTGTATAAACGGTATAAAGAATGGGACCCAGGATACTAACTTGAGGAATACCAGCAGTCTGAGGAAAGAAGGAAGAGTATGTAGAATTGTGGTTAACTTTAAATATTTTATCGGAGAGGTAAAAACGGAGGATGAGAAAATATGTAGATAGTGGAAGGAATTGGCAACGTTTATAAAGCAGTCCTGCATGCCATACCCGGTCAAAGGCCTGTTCAACGTCAAGAAAGACACCTGTGCAGTACATCATGCGCTCCAATGCAGATGAGATAACATCCACCACACTATGGCACTGCTGGGTGGTGCTGTTAATGTGGAAATAAGATGCAGGTGTCAAGTGAGTTTCGGTAATTAGGGTAACGTGAATGTTATTGTCGTGTAAGAATATGTCTAGTTCATTTCTGTGATTGAGCAAACCATTTGCATTCCATAAAAGAACTGCCGAGGAGTTGAGGATCAAAAGACGTGATTTCTGGCAGGACTCTTGTTAGAAGGGTAATTAAAGGTCTGATAGTTTCTTGGAGTTCAAACGGCCAAATTCTCCGAGAGAAGACGAGAAGTTTGGTAAGTGGAATTTTATTTCTGTTCTTTCTTGTGCCGCAAACCAGCTTAAATTTTTATTTTTTATTTTTTTCTACAGTCCACATTTGTTTATTATCATTTTTATTTCTTGTTTAGTCAAGCTTTCAGAAAAGCCCCTACAATATCCTTGACAAGCAACACGAAATTCGCCGCAATCAGCCTTGATGAAATAGGGTCCCAGTCTTCTAGCCGATTATAAATTGCCTGGGTCATGGCTATACCCAGTCCTTCTTTCATGAAGGAAGGAGGATAGAATCGATAAGATATCATCAAGACTTTGGGAGGAAATAGGATAGTTCTGATATTTGAGACGGAAGGTTGAAACTGTTTTGAAGACGGTACCTGGAATGGATATTAAGCTTGGATTTCGTTAAAGAGGTATGGCTTGCTCATAAATTTGGGATGAAGTCTTGTTCTGTTGGTTTACATGTTATGGGGTCTGTTGGGTATTTGATGGAGAAGGATTGATTATTTTGGGAGACCGGGATGGAAGGGATGTTTACTTTAAGGAAGAAGTTGATGAGATGATCCCACTGCTGAGGTTGATGGCTGGAATTGCGTATGTTGAACGGCTGGATCGATGGGTTGCTGATGCAGAGGTTGTTGAGCTTTTGATGTTGATGGCAGTGGAGGAAAGTGTTTAGGAAAACTATTGTTGAATGAAGTGTTCTGGTGATTCTGAAGTGATGTTACTACTATTTCGGTTGTTAGAAGAACTGAAGTTTTATTTGTAGCGGAGTTGGAGGCTCTTTGCTTCTGCCTATGTTTGTACACCTGGCAACCCTTATAGTTGGCAAAAAGACTCTCACTCACGACAAAGGTCACACAAGGCTGGCGTGTCTCGTGTTTTTAAGCAAGTTGCTGTTAAATGTGGTCCTGCACATTTGACACATCTTGCCTGGAGGTTGCAATACGTTTTCGTGTGGCCTAGGTTTTGGCATCTGGTGCACTGTATTATTTCTTTTTTGACTCTTGGTACTTCAAATTTGACCACGGAGTACACCATTCTTTTGATGTTAAAAATTTCCTCTCTGTTCTCTGCTGGCTCTAGATCCACAAAGAACAATGGGAGTGGGTGTATTTCTGAACGGTGGAGTACGTTAGAGACGTGCCTGACGCTATGGTTTTCCATGCTCCGGGTCTCTTTTGATGAAATCAGGAGGTACAGATTGGTGAAGGTCCCGTAGTACTGCCCTGTAAGCCTTCTCTTCTTTTAATTGATAGCAATGAAACTCGTTGTTTTGGGCTACCAATGATTTATAATGCTCTTTTTTTTCTGTGTTTATTTTTATATCATGGTATCTGGAGTAACATTGGACATTGGGTTGACCAATTAATTCGGAAATATCATGACAAAATTGGATGTAGTTATCTACGCCGGTAAGGTAAATAGGAGGTGGCTTTATATCTGTCAGAGGTTTTGGTGGTTGTTGTGATGTGTTATCTGAAGGCATTTTAATTAATGGCTGGAATCTGTTAGCTACTTCAATAGGTGTAACTGAAGTGACGACATCACTACTGCGGGATTGTGGTGGAGAGGAAGGTTGATTTGACTTTTTTTCGTTTTGTTTCTTTTTCTTCTTCTTTTTGTCGGGGGAATTCCCAGGGGACTCAAGGGCAGTATTTCTTTGTCTTTTTGACAAAGTTCTACCCTTAAGGAACTTCGAGTCCGATTCACTAAAGTCGGAACACGGCATTTCTTCATCGGAGTCGAAGCACGATGATTTTTCATACTCCATAGTATTAATAATTATTATTGCTAATAGGTATTAAATTTGAATATTATTTTAACAAGAGAGAAAAAAAATAAAAGAAAGTAGAAAAACAAATGTACATATACAAATAAAAACACATCTATAAAATAATAATCGAAAAAAACAAAAAAAAAACTCTGTTCAACGAGTTACGAATTCGGGTGCGTGAGTATAGCAGACGAACGCCCTACTCACTACGCCACCTACGATGACAGTAAGAGATAAGCCTATATAAGTGGTAGCAAGCCGTCAGCAGATCGAAACTCTACCTACGTCGTGCCAAAAAATCCCATCACACACTTAAAGTCAACATTTATAAATTAGTTTCTAGGGACTCACCTACCTGGATAATTTCACTAATTGTTCAATTATATATTAACACAGTATCTATATAGTCTCGAACTGATACGTGCGCTAATACAACTGGTATCAATTGAGTAAACACGGAGCCGTTTCAGTTAGCTGCATAGCAGTAGCGGCCATGTTCCTCTCACACTTTTTAATTTATCTGAGAAACATTGATTTGGGCATTGTTCTTATTGCAACTACTCAGGTGTGCATTTTCATTGGTCCGGAACGGTTCTCCAGTTTCCTTTGAGAGGCCTGAGAAAACCCACATCCAGTGGTTGGAGTAAATGAGTCGAGTGCGGTGGAAGAGCTATGAATTTGAAATAGTGAGCTTGTTACAACGACAAAACAAGGCCACTCAAGTGGGAACTATGATTATCTACAATTAAGACCTTGATACCGTCCTGTTTACGAAGAATCGGCAGCATTAGGAATTCGCACCAGCCCTCGAAAATCCAAGCCAAACCAGCCGCTTTTTGACCAGTTATACCTTGCTTCAGAGGGAGCCACCTTCCATCCAGGTGGGATAACAAGGTTGTTATATAGATGGGGGAAAAATCACCCACAGCATTCTCACACAACATGAAAGAAGTCGAGGCTTTGGTCGCATTCTGAATTACATCAGGGTGTTTTGCCCATTTCTTTACAATAACCTTCTTGGAGCCAGGATCATCCTGGAGGTTTTATTCATCGCAATTCTACAAATTTTGTGGTCGAACACCCTTTGATTCGATGGTAAAGGTTTTATTCTTGTCAAATGCAGCCCAATATGATGTACTAATATCTTCGAGTGCACAAAACATTTTTGTGACTTGTTAAAAAAATCTCAACCCACTTCGTTCCTGGCTTATTGTCAGTAAACTTTGAAATTGTGCGTCCATAATTATAAAAATAACCTTTGATTAACAAATAGGGTTAATTTCTCAGGTATATAGACCTGAATAAAGGCCTTTTATGTTATTTCTTCAACTGGACAACACAGTGTACTTCTTCGTTCCACCATTCTGTGCGCTTTCGTTTGCTTGTTTCTTAGTGCAATCCACAAACTTCCCTTGCTCTCTACAACCTGTATACAGGTTCTTAAATGGTACCATAGTTGTTCTACATCCCCCTCCAGATACAAGCTTCTTAGTTTTTATTTCAATTTTTCCTTGTAGGTCTTTCTCTTTTCCGTGTCGTCTAGAGCATGTATATTAAAGGTTCGATAACTTTTTTACTTATTTGGCCGTTTTCCGTTTGCCAATGTTCTTATTCGTTTAATCGAATAACTCGGAAACCGTTACTTTTAGTATATTTTGAGTTCTGTACATTATTGAAGCAAACCAAATTTGCAACAAATTTGGCACTATTCATTTCTCTTGCTCTGATCAATTTTTAAACGGTTTGGCCACCAAGGATTGGCTAACTTGTGGTAAGTAACTAGCTAAATTTCCTACCAGACTATATATATATGAAATTTATATAAAGTTTTATAAAATACCAATTTCAGCACGCTAAAAACCTACACTATTGTAAAGTCTAAGTTTTTTGGTACATTTTTCATTATGAACCCAAAACTACTCGTCAAATCCAAAATTTATTTTCCTCAATTGATAGCTATCTAAATTTCCTATCAAACCTTTATTAAAATTCATATAAAGTCATGTAAAATACTGATGCCAGCACGCTAAAACCTCTTACTGTTGTGAAATCCAAATTTTATGGTAATTTCCTATCAAACCTATATTAAAATTTATATAAAGTCATTTTTCATTATAATCCCAAAACTATTCGTCAGATCCAAAAAAAAAATTGTCTCAACTGATAGCTGACTAAATTTGTAATCAGACCCCTTATATAATTTTGATCAAGCTCTGTAAAATACCCGTGCCAGCACGCTAAAACTCTGTACTTTTGTGAAATTCAAATTTGTTGGTACATGTTTCATTATAATCCCAAAACTATTCGCCCGATCCAAAAAATTTGTTTCTTATCTGATAGCTGACTAAATTTACAATCAGACCCCACATATAAAATTTTAATCAAGCTCTGTAAAATACCCATGCCAGCACGCCTAAAACAAGTACTGTTGTTAAATCCAAATCATTTGGATTATTTTTTTTTTTTAGGTCCCAATCATTCAGTTTAAATTATATCTGTAAAATGATTTGATACAGCAATCATCATTTCTATAATAATCTCTTGACAAACGCCGGTTTTATTTTTAGTGCATAAAACAGATGTTGTAAGTGAAAAGACCAAAGGGAATTAGAAAAAATCATTTTTCATAATAAAAAATGATAATGATAGGATAAAAGTCTTATTCGGGACAAGCTTACATTTAGTATTATATTCCAACATTTTTGTTTTTATTGTTTCCAAAAGTTTCAGTAAGACGTTGCTTCCAACTAAGATTTTTACTTACATATAGTGGTGTACAAAAGTTTTCGGCCACTTAATTTTTTTAAAGACTTTTGTCACTGTTACTATACTGATCAAGTTGAGAATATATGGGCTGATTCTAGTAACAAATACACCTTTACCAACATACGTACAGCTGACCTGTAAGCAATCTCTTGTCTACAGTTAAGGTTTTTCATAAGTTTTCATAATCATAAGTTTCCGGCCACCTTTTTTAGTGACTGTTTGCAGAGGAGTTGCCAGGTACTATGGCTATCAATTTGCCCCTTCACACCAGCCCTCCCACTCTCTCTCTAGAGTTACAAAGAACAAGGGTCAATTGCAAATACCAACTTTTACGTTTTGTGGTAAGAATATAAAGGTGTGAGGTGTGTTTTCAGCTTATGGTGTTGGAACCTTAGTGCGCATAAATGAACATATGACCGTGATATGTACAGGAATATACTGCGAAACAATTTATTGCAATATGGGCGGAAATTGCAAAAATTGGCCCCAGCTGCATATATAAGCACGTTAACGATCAAAACACATATCAGCTGCAGCGACCTGATGGCTCCAGTAAAAAAAAAGAAATTAAGAAGAAACTTAAAGTTGGGACCTGAAGTGTTTATGGCGGGAGGTGAAACGCTGTTTTAAATCCCAAAATCATAATGATTTTTATTCAAAATTCACCGAACACTGTCTGTCTGTCCATTTCACGAGAAAGAATTCTGACCTCAATGAATTCTTTGCGCCGACGGTGTTCAGCCGTTATATCTGCCAAAGGTATGACAACTATAGATTAATAATAATTTGCAAAATAAACTGTGGAAAAATCTTGTAAAACTATTAAAAGTTGAAAAATGTGTTTTCCATCATTGGCATATATTATTTGTTGTTGTTTTTTTCCTTTGAATCAATTGTTTGTTTGTTGTTTTTTTTTGCAGGAAACTTTTAAGTCCTAAATAAAAATAAAGTAAACCAAAATTTTAATTAAAAAACATATGAAACGGAAGGATGAAATTTTGGAGTCGCCGATAACTTATGAACACCACTGTATATTCGATTCGTAAAAAGGACTTAAAAACTGTCATCTAACCAATACAAACTATGAATATGCTTTTTAGATACACAAAAAAAATATCTACTTTTCAACTTTGCATAACCGACTGTCGGCCAACATATACGAATTCGTTCCCTTTACTTCTATTATGATCTATAGGAACATAACAACAGACTAATTACATAGATAACTACATTTCACACATCATCACAACATCATACATTATGAAGACTTTTTATGTTGGATTTATATGCGAGATCTCATTCCGAGATTATTGTCTTGAAGGGTACAGTCCTTCCCCATGTTTGTCATGAACATATTGATTATTTTTTCTTCTTTTAAAGGTTCAGAAAAATAAATGTATTCAAAACAAAATATTATTTTACATAAATGTTTTAATAGGATTATGATTGGACTCCTGATCACATTACCATACATTAAATAATTCTGTTCTAGGTGCTTTTCTCATACCTTTTGTGATAATGCTTGTCCTGGAGGGTATTCCTCTTTTCCTAATTGAGCTTGGAATTGGACAGAAGATGCGGCTTGGTGCTGTTGGTGTCTGGAACACTATCCACCCCTGGTTAGGCGGTTTAGGTAAGCGTAAACCCTCAGTACTTTTTGTTGAATTATCAGATTCATAGGGTAGCTATTAAAATTTAAGTAAAGCAGTTTTTTTTTTTGTTCCTCCTTTCTAAGAAGGATAAAAACACAATAAACATTATTTTAGATTTATATAATCGCCCTCTTTCTTTTGTTTTAAAAACTATAAAACGATTAGGCCGTTTTTTTTTTTGTTGTTTTTTTTTTAATTATAGACATATTCATTATTCATTGACTGTATGCTAATATTTTATTGGGAACTACTTCATCCAGCTTGTTAGTGAAAGGAATATCCAGAGCATCAATTCTCAACGATTAAACGAGGTGGCTGTTCGGACACCCCATTGCTACAAAAAGCGAAGAGGAAGACAGACGAAAAGAAGTCACCCCTTCTTTAAGAAGGCTGGACCACTACGGTGGAGAATAAGGGACAGAGATACATGGAAAGAGATGTGAATCCAGATCGCTTTCCAGTAGGCTGATCAACTGGGAAAGTCTAGACCTATAGTCCATGTTCAAGCTCACATAAGAATTTTATTTGTTAATATTGTTGAGTTATTTGTAAATAAAGTTTATTTTTTATTGTATTTTTTTAAATTTAAGATTTATTTTTTAAGTTATGAATATAATAAACGTGTTGTTATTAAAAAAGACTAAATACGCTACTTCTCGATACCAATAAATCGATTCTCATTTATCTATATGTATAAATACTACCGGTTAAAAGTACATTTTTATTGCATAAGATAATCCTTATTAGAGCTATAATCTATTAAGAAAACAAAAATTATTCAAGAAATAAATATATTATATAAATCATCAACAATATATAATATATGTAGTTATTCAGACATTATATAAAAAAAAAAAAAAAAAAAAAAAAAAATCATTTTACAAAGTCTTATTTCAGAAGATAAACGTGCCGAAGGGTTCATTTATTTTTGTTATTACCACTAGCTTTTTTTTTTTTTTTTATGGATTTTGTGCATATGGCTAGTTATTTGACCTGTGCATCGTTTTTTTTTCAGAGCACACCCTTTGAATTTATGAGGAGTGTTTGTAAACTGGTGATGGAGAGGGGCCGGTTAATTAAATATATAGCTTTTTCCATAAACTTAATCCTAGATATGTTTACACAAACCGATAATTGTATAAATAATTAAAATGGCAATTTTAGACCAATGGTATTTAAGTGAGGCATTTCGTTGCTTTTTTTTTTTTTTTTTTTTTTTTTTTTTTTTTTTTTTTTCATTTATTAGCTATTATTATTTAAAGGAACTTGACTGATGTCAAACACCCAGGACCATTTCAGCCTATTTCTATGAGAGCATTTTTTTTATATTCTCCCACAAAACGTTTTGTCTTATTCTCCGTACTTCCCTTGGTGAATTTCAAACAATTGAAAATAACACCAACATTCTGAAACCACCAACTTTTGAACTATCGAAGGAAACGGAGCCTCTGCTACCAGGGACTATAGTGGCAGACCACGCAAACCACTGACTTTGCAAGACCTAAAGAGGGAAATTGCTGACTTAGAGAAGTATAACGAAGAAATAGAGAAGCTATATTACTTCCTTAAGGAAAGCGATGGTTCGAATCGAATCAAAAACAGCCCAAAACTTCTTGGACCTGATTGACCAATGCGCGCTAAAAGTGAATTTAGTATGTCGAGTCAAACGTGGCGGTGCACTTAGAAATGAAGTAGGTAGGGATAATATGGGTAATTGAGCACTTGAGACGATATGTGTTCGGTCGGAAATTTAAGGTGCATACGGATCATCGCCCAGTGGGAAATTTTAGGAATGCAAAAGTAAAATATTACAGGTACAATTAGAAGCCAGAAATGATAAGGAATGTAAACACAACTACCTAAAGGAATGAAAAAAAGAACCCCATTAGGAAATTCTTTGTTTATCGGTAATTTTATATAAGTTATTTCTAATGTTGACATCTCTGTTTTGTTTGTATCACCCATGACCTAAAGGGCAAATTTAATAAATAATGGACTAGATTAATAAAGTTTTCCTGGAATACTTTTAAATACTCTTTTTTTAAAATTAAAAATGACATCTTCAAGCGAAAGTGACAGAAAACATTAACTTAAAAAAGTTAAATGTACATAATGATTTTATTTAATATAAGCACTATAAAAATCTCTTGAATTCGCTTTACTGTTTATGAAAACTTATTCTAATCAAAGAAAAGAACAATATTCACAAGAATTAGCTGCAACTACTTGCAACGTTAGGAGTTATGTACCCTCATAACTATCTACCGATAGTCATCTACCGAGACCCAATACATTGGACCGCCAGTATTTACGGTCTTCCTAATCTCCTAACCGTAATGCTCTCACCGCAATTACCTCCTCAACTCCTTGAGCTCATGTTCCTTGGGCGGCCTCTTTTTCTCCTTTCTTCCGGGACGTAGTTGAATATTTTCTTTGGCCATCTTTCTGGCCCCATTCTTCTTAGATGAGCGTACCACTGCAGCTATTTGGTGTGAATGGTGTGAATTATAGTGTTTTCCGCCTTAACAGTATTTAGTGTGGCAGAATTTGTTACCCGTTGAACCCTCGAAATGCGACAGCTTCTTCTCCAAAAAGCTCTGTGCATCTCTCGTTCCAACCACCCACATTTCCGAGCTATGAAGGATTACTCCTTCAAAAAAGGAGTGGAAAGTCCTCTTTTTGGTTTCTAGTGAAACATTTGGGCTCCACAGTACAGAGTTCATCATGCCAATCAGCTTTCTTCTTTTCTTTATCTCTATCTCTATTCTCTATTCTTTATGTCGCTCTCAAGCGCTCCCCTGTCATCGATATAAACTCCCAAATACTTGAAGAGAGTACTCCGATGTAGCGACCAGTTATCTAATAGCAGAAAAGATGTAGAGGCGTTAGAGGCCATGTATTCTTTCTTCCCTTTGCTGATTTCTAGGCCCCATTTAGGATATTCTTCTTCTAGCTTCCTTAGCATGTAACTTAGATCTTCTTCCCCGAAAGCTATTACTACCTGATCCTCAACAAAATGTAGACTGTACAAAGTTTCCTTTCCTACTCTTACACCCATTCTTTTTCCGCTCCTTTAAAACTTCCTATAGACAGAGGTTAAAATGGGTGGGTGATAAACTACCCTTGTCTCAGGCCTTTGGTGATTAGGAAGCTATTTGACCTAGTCTTTCGCTCCACAGTATAGGCTTTTAATTGCGTCAGTAAGATCTCTACTTACTCCGATATTTTCCAATGCACTTCACAGAAGTTTTAATGGAACCGTATCATATGTTTTTTTAATGTCTACAAAGGCTAGGTGAACTTCACGTCCACAGGCCACTTTCTTCTCGAGTAACTGTTCAATGGTGAATACATGATCCATGCAAGACCTTCCTGCTCTAAAACCTGCCTGTTCTTCTGATATACACTGACTAACAGAAGAGATCATTGAGTCGTTTGGCCAGGCGGAAGAAGCTCACGAATTGGAGTTTCTGCACGGAGTCTTGAGGGTACAATTAAACCGCTACATGGACCGTCAAGGCTCGCTCCCGAGGGACCGTGACTTCATTGAGTGTGCCCACGCTCTCATTGATGCTAGGGAACGAAACGTAACCCACCTCGATAGATCGAAAGCAGAATGGACGGAAGTCAAGTCATCAGACACAGAAGCCCAACGGGACGAACTTCTAATAGCCGGAACTTCGAAAAAGGGCCGAATAGGACCTTTGACGAAAGAAGGTGGAAACCGGAGCGGTGCTGTTAGAAATGCGATCGAACAGGCCACGTTGCGGCCCAGTGCAATCTCACTCGATGCTTCGAATGTGGCAAGCGAGAGCATATAGCAAGAGAATGTCCGAGGCGCAGTAACCGACCTAATAGGAGGGAGCAAAGGGACGAACTGATGGAGGTAAACAACCAGGCCTGGAGCAGTAAGCAACCTGGCAGGAAGAGCAGCAGGCACTATGCCAGCGGGGAATCTTCGGAAGAGGAGACCGTCCGTTCTGAGCGCAGCGGCCCGACTACGAGGAGACACGAGTTCAGTAGTGGGAATCCCTTGAGGGATGGTCCTGCCGGGCCGAAGTGGCGTCGGGGTGTTCGCGTACGGATTGAGGGTACGGAAAGGGGCGGGGCAACCGAGCGGGGATTTAATAAGCAATAACAACGTGAAAGGACGGCAAACTCGGTTGCCCGTGGCGAGTTTAGGGGAATCCGGGGTTAACTTTCTAATTGACACGAGGAGGTTATAACGGGAAGCAAAAACGGAGCAGGCATCAACATCGGGGCAGTTGGATGTAGGAAATAAACCAAACTAAGGTTAGTGGAACATTAAGACGAATTATTCTATAAGGAAAATGAATTTATACCGACTACGGGGAAACAGTACATTGGATAAATTTGAAGTGCGAAACCCCCATTTACGTTAAAGATAGGAGGTATCCACAAGCTATGAGGGATATCATCAGGGAGCAACTAGGGGAGCTTCTCAAACATGGCATCATCAAACCCAGTAATTCTCCATTCAATAGTCCCTTATGGGTGGTCGAGAAGAAACAGGGACTAGGCGCGAAGCGATATCAGGTAGTGGTCGACTATCGAAAGCTAAACGAAGCAACGAAGGACGAGCGGTATCCACTCCCCCGGGTAGAGGATATATTTGATCACCTCGCAGGTGCGACTATCTTTAGCACCTTAGATTTAAATAGCGGATACCATCAGGTTCGAAAGGCCGAAGAGGATATAGGGAAAACAGCGTTTTCATGGGAAAGGGGAAACCTACGACGGCCTATTGACGATTCTGGTTCTTACACCTGCAGCGATAAACTAGGATCCCCTAATTCAGTGTTTTTGTCAGGTAGAAACTATCACTGACCCAGCGGCACAGCAAATTCACGTCTCCGAACATCACACAGGTAAAACAAATCACAGGGGAATACAGGAAACCCTGCGCGCTCTAAAATTGCTTTATTAGATGAAAGCTGTGGGTCGTACAGTGGGTGATTGTATTGCACAATGCGAAGTCTGTTAGCAAGCTCAGTAAGACCGCCAACCTTTGGTAGCAACGCAAATAGCCACACCAACCGTGACGGAACCCTTAAGGACCGTACAAATTAATATATATTCCAACGAGGGGCAATCATGGCTAACGGCAATAGATGCTTTTAGTAAACTCGCAGTGGCTCATCCCATTGAAGCAAAGACACCCGGGGCAGTATGGAAAGGCGTTCTCCATTGGTGCGCAACACACGGATTACCAGGCGAAATCATTTCCGACTGCGGACGGAAATTTGATAACGCTTTGATCCGCGACGAAATTTAAATATTAGGCATTGCTAGGCGCTTAAACACTCCTCACCACATCAAGGGTAGGGGCGCCATGGAACGTCTCTACAATACTTTGGGGGAACACCTTCGATTACTTAAACTAGGGTGTTATCTCGCCACGTACGACGCTACGCCACGTGCGATTATTGCATACAATAATACAATTCACGCTGCAACTGGGTTATCTCCCGTAGAAATAGTTTTCGGACAAACACAGATAAATAACTGGAACCACTAAATCACTTTTCAAAAACTTTATTTAGAGCAAACTTACAAACTGGTCTTAAACTAACAATTATGTACAAATGCTATGAGCGTGACTGAACTGATTGTCCTCCCCTAGATCTGGGGAATATTTTGATGGAAAGTTTAAGATTTTTATGGAATTTGGAGAATTTAAAGGGTATAAGGTCAAGGACAAAAGGTATATTGAGATCATTATGAAGGGTTTTGTTGGAGACATAATATGGAGCATTTACGATAGGTCGAAGGACTTTGGATTGAAAGGATTGAATGCGTTTGATATTCGATTGTTTTGCTGTCCCCCACAGTTCAAGTCCATAGGTCCAAATAGGTTTAATGATGGTTTTGTATATGAGGAGTTTGTTTTCAGTGGAGAGCTGGGATGTCCTATTTAGTAGTCTGTACAATTGGCTGAAGCGTCTGTTAAGTTCTTGCCTTTTAAGTCTAGTGTGAGGGTTCCAGGTAAGTCTTTTGTCTAAGTGGAAGCCAAGGTACCGTACTGTGTCAGATATAGATAATGGAATATTATTGATATAAACAGGAGGGCAGGGTGTGCGGCGGAGGGTAAAAGTTACATGGGTACATTATGATTCATTAACTTTGATCCTCCAGCCGTTACACCAGTCTTCAATCTGTGATAAGTGGGTTTGGAGATTATAGGAAGCTATTAAGGGATCTGGATGGGATGAAAGGATCGCAGTGTCATCGGCAAATGTTGCTAGGAAAGTGTCAGGAGTAGTAGGGATATCTGCAGCGTAGAGGATATATAGGACTGGACCAAGAACGCTACCTTGTGGAACACCTGCCTCAATTGGATAGCAGTGAGAGTATTCCATTCCGCAGCGAACTCGAAAGGAACGGTTAGTCAGGTAAGATCGAAGGACTAGGAAAAGTGATTGAGGTAAAAAGGTTTTAAGTTTGAAAAGCAAACCGGCATGCCATACCCGGTCAAAAGCTTGCGCTATGTCCAGAAATGCGCCGGAGCAGTATTCTTTGCTTTCAAGTGCAGAGGATATATGGTCTACTACTCTAAGACCTTGTTGTACCGTGGAATGCTTAGAACGGAATCCAAACTGGTGTGAGGGAATATTTTGGGATTCAAGGATGGGTAGAATGCGCTTGAGAAGGAGTTTTTCAAAAATTTTTGAAAGGATTGGAAGAAGGCTGATCGGTCTGTATGATGATGGATTGTTGGAAGGTTTGCCCGGTTTCTGGAAAAGGATAATGATGGAATGTTTCCACTGTAAAGGGAAATAGATTGTTCGGAGAATGCAATTATACAGGTAGGTAAGAAATATGACTGCTTTATGGGGAAGTTGCCTTAGGATCTGTGAGGTAAGGAGATCATATCCGGGGGATTTACGAGATTTTAATTTTCTTAAAAGGAATTTGACCTCAGAGGGGTTAATTGCCTTAGGAGGTAAGGATAAAGGAATCGGTGAATCAAGGAATTCATGGACCGTTGTTGTGTGGGTGGGATTAGAAGCCTGACACCCTTAACGAGAAAATTACCACTATTATCATTAAACTGAAACTTTATATTTTTTTAAAATATTAAAAACGTTGGAAAAGTAGATCTTTTTTAAAAACTTTTAAAAATGATTTTAACTTTAAAATTGAACTTTCAGTTTAATGATAATAGTGGTAATTTTCTCGTTAAGGGTGTCAGGCTTCTAATCCCACCCACACAACAACGGTCCATGAATTCCTTGATTCACCGATTCCTTTATCCTTACCTCCTAAGGCAATTAACCCCTCTGAGGTCAAATTCCTTTTAAGAAAATTAAAATCTCGTAAATCCCCCGGATATGATCTCCTTACCTCACAGATCCTAAGGCAACTTCCCCATAAAGCAGTCATATTTCTTACCTACCTGTATAATTGCATTCTCCGAACAATCTATTTCCCTTTACAGTGGAAACATTCCATCATTATCCTTTTCCAGAAACCGGGCAAACCTTCCAACAATCCATCATCATACAGACCGATCAGCCTTCTTCCAATCCTTTCAAAAATTTTTGAAAAACTCCTTCTCAAGCGCATTCTACCCATCCTTGAATCCCAAAATATTCCCTCACACCAGTTTGGATTCCGTTCTAAGCATTCCACGGTCCAACAAGGTCTTAGAGTAGTAGACCATATATCCTCTGCACTTGAAAGCAAAGAATACTGCGCATTTCTGGACATAGCGCAAGCTTTTGACCGGGTATGGCATGCCGGTTTGCTTTTCAAACTTAAAACCTTTTTACCTCAATCACTTTTCCTAGTCCTTCGATCTTACCTCACTAACCGTTCCTTTCGAGTTCGCTGCGGAATGGAATACTCTCACTGCTATCCAATTGAGGCAGGTGTTCCACAAGGTAGCGTTCTTGGTCCAGTCCTATATATCCTCTACGCTGCAGATATCCCTACTACTCCTGACACTTTCCTAGCAACATTTGCCGATGACACTGCGATCCTTTCATCCCATCCAGATCCCTTAATAGCTTCCTATAATCTCCAAACCCACTTATCACAGATTGAAGACTGGTGTAACGGCTGGAGGATCAAAGTTAATGAATCATAATGTACCCATGTAACTTTTACCCTCCGCCGCACACCCTGCCCTCCTGTTTATATCAATAATATTCCATTATCTATATCTGACACAGTACGGTATCTTGGCTTCCACTTAGACAAAAGACTTACCTGGAACCCTCACACTAGACTTAAAAGGCAAGAACTTAACAGACGCTTCAGCCAATTGTACAGACTACTAAATAGGACATCCCAGCTCTCCACTGAAAACAAACTCCTCATATACAAAACCATCATTAAACCTATTTGGACCTATGGACTTGAACTGTGGGGGACAGCAAAACAATCGAATATCAAACGCTTTCAATCCTTTCAATCCAAAGTCCTTCGACCTATCGTAAATGCTCCATATATGTCTCCAACAAAACCCTTCATAATGATCTCAATATACCTTTTGTCCTTGACCTTATACCCTTTAAATTCTCCAAATTCCATCAAAATCTTTCCAACAATCCCAACCCTCTGACCCATTCATTATCCAATTCAACACATCCTTATAACCCTCCTCGCAGATTAAAAAGGCAATGGCCCCGAGACCTATTGTAAATATTTAATATTGGAGTTCTGGCAATGGCCAGCTTCTCTACTCAAGTCCTGTGTGACTGTACCATAGCGCTCTCCCTCAGCCTCCACTGGATTTTACTAGTGACGCAGCTGATAGAACAGCGCTGGGAACTCTCTGTTCCCGGCTTCCCCTCCTTAAGGGGGGGCGAGCTTGGATCAGGGTGTTCCCTGGAATGTTTGTAAATTTGTATATAGAGTAAGAATGTATATATATATATATATATTTTTTATTATTTCTTGTATTATTAAAGGCTGTTTATTTTAATTTTCTTGTCATTGTACATATTGTGTGAATGAGTCTCTGTCATCATTATTACTCATTGCCCTTGAGTGAGACAGCTTGTAATTATTCTGATAAATAAAAAAAAAAAAATAAAAAAAAAAAAAAAAAATTTCGTCTATGCCCTTCAAACGGTCTTCAAGAATCGGCCGAGTTTTCCTTTGATTTTAGGATCCTGGTTCATGGCCTAAGAGTTTTCCCGATTCAGAAAGTTGTTACTTAAAAAAAATGAGAATCGAAAATCTGTTTGAGCCAAATGTAAATAATAGTAGCAGAGAAGGACGTCCAGGAACCAAATATTGAATCACTTAAAAATGGATCAAAATTAAAGAGATCGTGGCTATGCTATAGTGAAACAATTAAAGCACTATATTGTATTCCCTGTAGGCTGTTTTCACTCTTTGCGTCACATCAAATTTCTCCCTTAGCTTAAGAAAAAAGATTTACTGATTGGAAAAAAATCTGTGAAAAATTGCCCGAACATGAAAATTCATCCAACCACAAACTTTTGTTCGTGAAAAGTTTTAGAATCTTATTTGCTAAAGCGAGGTATTGATGCAGTATTTCAAAACCAGATCCATCAAAAAGAGTCTCTCTGGAGGGCAGTGTTGCGCTGTATTATTGATGCTATTCTATTCCTGAATATTCGTGAGTTCAGCGACCCCTCTAGGGGAAAATTCTTTAACACAATTGAACTTATATCGCATTACAGTGTCCCTCTTCAACAACATATTGAGCCGCACAAGAAAGGGCAAATCTCGTATTTCTCACATAAAATACAAGGTGAGTTTCTTAAAATTATTGCCAATAACATAAGGCAAAAGTTAATACAGGACATCACGGATGCGAAATATTTTTCCTTATCATTTGATTGCACTCCGGATATCAGCTACAGTGATCGAATGACTAGTTTGCTACGTCAAAGCAAATACATCGGAGGTAGAAGAGAGTTTTATAGATTTTTTTCCTAGTTAGTGGCAAAACAGAACTGAAGTGAAGGTCTCAGCCAAGGAATCCTTAAAAAATTAGTCAAAGATAGACTTAACATAGAGGACTGTAGACGCCAACCCTACGTCAACGGGGAAAATATGGCGTGGAAATATAAAGGTGTTCAGTCCTGATTACTTCAGGAGAACAATTCAGCATATTTTGTCCCATGTTCTGCTCACTCACTCAGTTTAGTTGGTGCTAATGCGGCCGTGCAACTATTCAGGCTCAGACTTTTTTTGGAACTTTGGATAGTATGTATTCTTTCTTTGTAGCTTCAACTTCACGCTGGGAAATTCTCCGAAAATATGTGCTGCTGACATTGAAACCTGAAAGCAAGACTAGATGGTCTGTAAGATTAGAAGCTGTCAAAGTTGTATATAAACATTACGACAAAGTTTTGGAGGCTCTTAAAACCATGATCTGTCAACGCCTCAAACTGAGAGTGAGGCCAGATCCGTTTTGAAAAATATAGGGAAACCTGAATTCATTGTTTTGGCATGTTTTTTTTTTAAAAAAAGATCAATCATGGCAGTGAGTTTTTTTTTTTTCAGAGGAAAGATGTTACAGTAGATTTGGCTGACCGGAACTTTCAAGGTCTTATATAAAGTTTGCTCCATCTGAGTTCTTTACTGAGGGTAAATTATATAAAAATTATGAATAAAGTAAAAAAGTATGAACGATCTACTCTCTGAGTACTCTCAGTATAAAGGAAAAAGAAAAAAATGCCTGATGAGCTTTGTGGTGATGAAGCTCCGACAAGTGCTCAGAATGTGTGTCAAGTAGCTATGTTAGAGGTTATTGACCGGATGATTATGGAACTTAGTGTTGTCGGTGTTAGATAGCATAGAGCTCATTGCACACTAGAATGTAGGAGATGCATTGCTCAGCCCGAAGGGTATTCTTAGAAACTCATAATGACCTGTGTCTGTCGAGAATGCAGTTTTCTCAATGGACTCGCTCGACATCTCAATCTGGTGGAATCCTGAAGTTAAATTAATTGTTGTCAAATATTTTGATCCATGCAATTTATTCAATAAATCTTCTATATTAGGTAAAGGAAATCTATCCGGTATTGTTTCAGCGTTTAATTTCCTATAATCGATCAACGTTCTAATTTTCTTTTTACCCGATGCATCTTATTTTTTTGGAATATCCAGACTGGGCTGTTGTAAGGGGAATTACTCTCTCTGATAATACCGTTTTTTAATAATTTATTGATTTCTTCGTCGACCTTTTCCTTAAAATATTGTGGGTATCTGTAATTTCTGGTATAAATTGGTTTATCCGTTTTCAATCTAATTTTATGTTTTAAAAGGTTGTCGGTTTTAACTTTTCGTTTTCTGACTTAACAATTTCTGGATATTTCTTCAAAATATCAAATAATTTTACTTTAGTATTCTTTTCTATATGATCATGTCTTACTAACTAATATAATTCATTTTATTATTAATTATATTCAATTCATTTCCATCAATTTTCATTATTTCACCATTTAATATTTTTATTTTTTATTTATTAAATTTAATTTCTTTTATATCTTTTGTAATATTAATTTTAGTTTCTAATACTTCCATTGTATCCATTCCTAATAATAATTCATATTTTTGACTAAATTTAAATATCTTAAATCCAACTAAAAATTCATCTCTCAACCCTAGCCTAGGAGCAAGATCAAATAGCACTGACAAGGGGAGGACACACTCAGTCTCTCACGGATCTAGTTGGCAATTTTTTTGGAGGTTCCTGGTCGAAAAATATTAGACACGTACGTATTTTGCTGTTCCGACCAATGGGCCTTAGAAGCCGAGAAAAAAAATAAAATAGCATGAAAGAAAATTTTGTTAGCCCTAGAATTCCATTGCAGCACCCTTAAAACTTTAATTTGGGGGATTATAATTTCTGTTATTTATCCGTTAAACGGATCCTTGGTGGAAATCATTCTGTGGTTAATAAAATTGGGGAGCTTTATTGTAATTAGGATAATTGTAATTATTATTTGACGGATTTTGATTTTTATAATTTTCGGATTTATTTTGGGTTTTTTATTTTGTTTATAATGGTGTGACTGGTAGTTCTGGGTTCTACCATGACCTTGGGAGTATAAATCTTCCATGTCTGAAAGTTCTCGAATAGTAATGTGATTCAGGGTGTCTTTTAATCTAGTGTGTAAATTCCTGATCACATGATCGACTAATATCTTCATTTGTATGGTGGTTTCCTGCGGTTTATTTTCAATAGATACATCGACTAAAATTCTATTTTTAATTAATATTTCATAGGGGATTACCCGATTTATACATTCAATAGGGTGTTCGTTTCGGTAAATGGTATTTGGGACGCTTCATTTAGTAGTTGTGTCGTCGTCCTGCTATCTCTAAATTGATTAATTAATCTAGTTTTGAGTTCATTCACTGTTCAGAAATTTTCATACATGCACAAATGCCTCTCTGTAACGTCTAACCGAAATAAGGCTTTTTGTAATAATAGCTGTTCGTTTTCCTCCCTATTGAGTATATTCTCATCACAATTAACATTGTAAATAAGTTCAATGGCTTTACAGTTTGTGAAGGGTCACCGTCTTAGTGTGGTAAGTGAGCATAACTTTCTCTTGTCATCTGTTTAGTAGTCATTTTGTTAATCTCTTCCTCAATTATTTCCAAATTAAATCTATTTTTATTTAATATCGCTTTTAATTTTTCTTTACGATAATCTTTTTGTATAAAAATACATTTTTTTAAATGCTAATAATAATAAAATGTTTACCTTAAATAAAGAAGTGATATATTATGGTGAAGTCCAGTATTTAATATATTTCTTCTTGGCTGGCGCTGAATTATTAAAATACACCTTCAAGTGAGCTTTTCAAGATCCTGTTTAATATTTCGTCGGACCTTCTTGACCAGTTCTTCAGAGCGGTAGACCAGTATCCCAAATCCTGTTGACCAATAGGTCTATTTCGTCAGAGTTTCCAGAATATCGTTGTCAACCTTCTTCTCTTCTAGCTCGAAGTGCACCAGTCCCTATTTGGGCGCCAAATAAATAACTGGAACCACTATATCACTTTTTAAAAACTTTATTTAGAGCATACTTACAAACTGATCTTAAACTAACAATTATGTACAAATGCTATGTGCGTGACTGAACTGATTGTACTCTCCTGAATTTGGACAATATATATACTAGATCTCTGAGAATGTTGACTAAGAGATATCCGAGGACTAGGTGGGTTCATAACTGACGAAGGGACAGAGGAGACCTCAAAACAACCAATAATAACGAGGGAGGAATTATATTGGGAAAGATCGCGACGCCAACAGACATGGGCAAAGATTCGGGAGAAATTAATCCGGGAAAAGCAAACTAGGGTCGACAGGGCAAACCTCAGGTTTAGAGTTTATAAAAAGGAACCTCTATCGCTGGGGACCATCGTCTATAGGCGATTGAGAACTGCGAGGAATAAAACAGCTGCGCGGTATAAGGGCCCTTATAGTCATCACAATTCACGAACATAATTTTTTCACTATTCGGGACGTGAATTACCAATTTCGTTTCCGCACCGTTCACCTCGAAGAACTCCGGGTACCTCAGAGGGTGTCAGGACTTGAGCCGCCCGGCATGCGTTGATGCGTAACACCATTTAAGAATTTTGTTTTCCTTCTTTTTTTGTTCTTTTTGTATTCCTTACAGGTGTAATCATTAAATATTTTATTTTATGTATCAAAAGTGAGTGTAAATATTTTCCATTCTGTAACATGATTGTTATCATTAGATAGGAAGAAACTAATTGTAAGTAAAATAACTATATGTATTTCTTTGCGTAGTTGTTAGCTTTAGGATAAGAAGTATAATTGTTTTAGTTTTATGCTATTGTCCATTTTTTATGTTTATTTTTAGTTCCTCCTTAGGAAGGAACTGGAGGGAGGGAGTTAGTTGCATGTAAGACGGGAATAATAGCTTGTACCATAATAGGCTTAGGAAGATAAGTAATACTATTACTATAAACAATCTTAATGTATATATAGCTGTTCAGAAACAACAATAAAGTCAGTTCTTGATCTATACTTGTGCCGTTCACTCTGTCACCCTAAACCCCACCTTTTTTTAGTGTATTCATTCAGTCTAATCATAACATTATATATATATATATATATATATAAATATATATATATATATAAAATTTATTGCCTAATATATATATATAATTATATATATATATATTTTATTATATATAATATATAAAATATATATATATATATAAAAAAAAAATATATATATATATATATATATATATATATATATATATATATATATATGTATGATCGATCTCTGTTTTCGAAACTTAAATAGTAACGGTCAAAAGATAAGTATATTATAATATTAGGCATGGAAGAGGTTGTCATAGAGTAATAATTTCTAAAGATAGTTGTTTTTCTTTTTTTTCAGGTGTGGCTTCTTGTACAGTTACCTTTTTTGTAGCATTGTACTATAACGTCATAATAACATGGTGCTTTTATTACTTATTCAATTCTTTCCGAGTGAGTATTGCTCTGAAAAATTAGTTTTTTAGTTGATCAATGATTACATTTAATTTTGAAGTACGTACAGATTTAGCAAATGTAGAATATACATAAGAAAATTAAGTAGTTGGCCTCTTGATTTTACAGTTCTTTTAATTTTATTTTTTGTAATTGAACCAGAAGCTATTTTATATTTATATGCACATAATAATCTAATTTTCACAGAGTCCACTGCCTTGGTCATACTGTCCTGAACGATTTAATGGAACAATCTCAGAGCCTGAACCAGAATGCATCGGGAGCTCTGAGACTGCATATTTCTGGTATAGGGAGACATTAGATGTATCACCATCCATTAATGAGACAGGAGGTCTCAAATGGTGGATTGTCTTATGTCTCCTACTGGCTTGGGTAGTTGTATTTTTCATTGTGATGAAAGGAATACAGTCATCTGGAAAGGTTACTTTATACAGTTAATGGCATTTCATACATTTATAAATGTATGATTATGTACTAACTAATTTTCTTTCAGGTCGTCTATTTCACATCAATGTTCCCTTATATTGTCCTCACCATATTTTTTGTGAGAGGCATTACACTTAAGGGTGCTGGAGCTGGCCTCATGCACATGTACACTCCTAAGGTATGTAAGTTAGTATATATTTTACTAACATTAAAACCTGAAGATTCAACAAATTGTCTCTATTATTTAAGGATAGCTATGCAAAGATTAGCCTTTTAATCTAATCTATAAATTGCCAATTATCTTAGCATACTGCTAGTGAGCCTATTTTTAAATATTATATTTTAGACTGTTGAAGAAAGGCCTGAAAATTGTTCTCAATATTTTCAGTACAATGTTTTCAACAGGTAGAGAAGTTACTCAACCCAAATGTTTGGTTGGATGCAGCAACCCAAGTCTTCTACAGTTTTGGTTTAGCTTTTGGATCCCTTATTGCTTTTGGAAGTTATAACCCACCAAAGAATAATTGCGTTAGAGATGTTATCCTAGTATCTATCACCAATGCCATCACAGCCATATATGCCAGTCTTGTTGTTTTTGCCATTCTTGGGTTTAAGGCCATGTCTAACGTTGACAAATGTATGTACAAGTAAGTAACTTCATTGTTAATTTTTGCCATTAAAAACATTATTCATTTTAAATATTGTACATTTATGTAATATAGGTACATTTCAAATGAAATTGTTGGCTATTGCAAGCTTGTATTAGATTGGAATTAGAGTTAACGTTGGTCTACCAAATTTCATGACAACTAGTTGCTAACCAATTACTATGAATATTTTTTTTTTTTCATTTTAGTGAATGTAAATTAATTAATACTTGAATTTATAATTAATTATATTTCTTAGTAACTGATAAGCCAATTAGGATATTATTCAGAGGAATTTAAGTCTCATTTAGAGTATGTTTGATTTTAATTTTTTTAATTTAATTATTTGGTAATGTAAATTTAAAAAAAAGATCTAATGAGAAGTGAGTACACCGATTCCTGACTAGGATACAATTTAAACATCTATAATTATATCTGTCATTACAGTGAATAAGTGGTGAGGTCGATTTTGACCAAAATGAGTAAATGACTAAAATTGAATCGTGGTTTCTCTTCATGATGGTTTCATATCGTTGTTGTAAAAAATTTCTACGCTAATAATTTTACATTTTGACAGTTCATTTTTTTATATTTTTTAAAATTTAAAATCAGCGATTATAAGACAACGTATATACAATGTATCTATGGGTTGGCTACGTCAACTGGCCACTATTCATAATCGATATGTAATTCAAAGATTTTTGCGATTGGAACGATATAATCCTTGTTCTGTTTTTGAGGTGTAGCATGTAGTTTAATTTTGTTTAAATCGTGAAAATACAGTTAAGACTTGGCAACCTCGCCGTTATTTGAAGCCTATTATTTAGTGAATATTTAATACATATACTCACCCTCTCTCTCTCTCTCTCTCTCTCCCTCTCTCTCTCTCTCTCTCTCTCTCTCTCTCTCTCTCTCTATATATATATATATATATATATATATATATATATATATATATATATATATATATATATATATATATATGAAAAATAAACTTTATTCTGGGACAGACTGTCCCCTAAGAATAATTAAAGTGCACATTAAAAAGATACAATTGTCTGGCTGAGATTAGTTAAAAATCAGCACATCAGTATTAAAATTGAATTATGAGGGAAAAAAATAATAATAAGAGAGAAAAAGTCAATTAAAAATTAAAATTCATAAAATAATAATAAATAAAATTCAATCAACAGTAATGATTTTAACACACTTATGTACATTTATTATATATTATTTACATTTTTGAGGAAGATTGAAGATCGAGGAGATGGATAAATAAAAGATGTTTAAAAGAAGTTAAGGAAGAGGCTATGCGAATTTACCTATGGGTAAAGAATTTCAAAAAGAGGTAGCATGGATGACGAAGGATGTTTCAAAGGAGGCAGTTCTATGTGAGGGGGTATATAGCTTGGAAAGTTGGGATCTTGTATTAAGGTGGTGAATGGAGGAACGCAGAGTAAGCAGGTCTAGAATATAGGAAGGTTTATTGGTTTTTAATGATTGGAATAGGAAAGTGCCGAGGAAGTATTGCCGTCGAAATTTAGGAAAAAGCCACCCTAGGTGATTGTACCGGCAAGATACGTGAGACCGTCTGTCCCCAAAGATGAATCTTATGAAGCAATTCATTAGTTTCCACAGTCTCATATCTAGCTCAACAGACAGCCCCCCGTACACCAAGCACCCGTAATCAGTGGGGGAAAATGAGAGAGGATACCAGAAGTTGGCGGGTATTTCGGGGCAAGGAGTCACGATATCTTTGGAGCTGTTTGAGGATCATGATGGATTTTCTGGTGATTTTGGGAAATGTGGTTACTCTAGGATAAGTTTTGATCAAAGGAGATTCCGAGGTTTTTGATGGAAATTTGAAATTGGACTGTACGGTTATTAAGGTAAAGTAATGGATAGTAAGGGAGGGAATTAAGGGTAGGTTTTGAAACGATAAGGATAGCCTTGATATCTTTTGTCATTTATGTAGACTTCTGGGTGACCATCATTGCGCCGACATCTCCCACGTCCTCCTGCGAACCATACGTATTTAACTCCGCCGGTAGCCTTCTTTTGTCTCGCCAGCCAGTAGAGATGTCGATTATTGTGCGTCATCTCCTCACCTATATAAATTTTCTCATCGCTGTTCCATCCTAGGTGTCGGGTGGAGAAATCTATCTTCAACTTTCGGAGTCGGATGACTTCATCACGAACAGTCCTCCGGATGAAACGTGCGATAGTAGACGGGGGCCTGGGGCCTTCTCCTCTAGGTCGTTTTCACTCCACATAGTCTATATCCTCTACTCCGAGCTTAACGTCCAGAGCAGCTCCTATAGAACAAATAATGCCCTCTGTAGTTTCTCCGGCTTTAGTTGGAATATCCCTTATTAAATGAATTATTTATTTTTATTTATAAATTTGATACCTGTTTTTTTAAGGAAATATTTTCTGTGAGTAGTTCTTCTATTATTTTTTCCTGCTTCAAGGCAATTTCCTAGCCTACATAATTTTTTACATTTTATCTAAAATGGCCGGAATATTATCCTCCATGGTTTGACCCAAAGAGGTGGCTTCTTTGCATTTTATAACAGGGCTATTAGGTCTTGGTGATATGGACCTGCACGACGGGCATTGCCATGTTTTTTTTTTTTCTGACTCTGACGCTCTGTCACATTGGCACATTTGTCGTGGTAAATAATTTAACACGCAGTGAATGCTATGGCCAATTTATCGTCCCTGGCGATGGTGGTATTGCAGACCGGGCACCGAGTCATTCAGCGATATTGTTAGTACTTTAAGGCAGCGGAGGGGATGAGTGAGAATGGCGAGAGGTCTTATCTTGTTAGGTACTGACTATTCTGATAATATAAACTTGCAAGCCTACCTGTAATACGGCTATTAATAATTATTGCTAAGCCTTGATTCCAGTAATTATAAATCATCACTAACAAATGCCTCGTATCACAGCAGAAATCAGCTAGTTGGGTAAAAATGATAACGAACTATTGGTTAAAAATTAAAAAAGATTGATAACGAGAGTATACAGATGTGCATTAGGTAAAGGCTAGAGCCAGACTGACCTGCGAATCAGAGACAGACAGCGTAAACGTTTCTTGAACATCTACAGCAGCTCAGAGGACACAATAGAGAACTCATGAAGTCAATTTGGCTGCAAGCCTTCCTCCTCTGTATAAAATACAAGTAGCTTTGGAAACGGATGAGGAATAGTATAACTTGTTTAATACAATAGGTTTTGCTCATTCTAAATCGAAATCAGTTAAATTAAAGGCTCAATAGTCAAATTCAATTCCAGGAAATGGCTTGATCAATGATTCTACCTAAATGTTTTACAGAGGAGTGGAAAGCTATTGGATGACCACATATGAACACAGTAGGAAAGTTGGCAATCGATCGAAGGAAAGAATGAGATCCTATGGCAATAACTTGAGTTTTAGCTTCGTTTAACGTTAATTTATTCAGACATAGATTTCTTCTAGATCTTCCTGAATTTCCAGATAAAAACTCGGATGGAGGGAAGTAGAAGTCGATTTGGGAGTCATAAGCGTAGAGATGGTGACAAGACCTGTGAGTTGAGTCGGAGAGATTGATAAATGAATTAAAAAGGAGAGGGGAAAATTTCGATCGTTGAACTAAGCCTGACGGCAGTGTTACGAATGAAGATATGATTGTTGCATTAGTTTAAAGATTTTCATTCGGTAAAAAGGATAGTGTGGTCTAGGGAATTGAAAGCTTAAGAAAATTAAAGGAGTATTTGGATGGTTAATTCTTTTTGGCTATCGCAGTATGAATGTCACTAATAATTGTTATGAGAGCGGGTTGTGTGGAATATCCGTGTCAGAAACCAGATTGGAAAGGATCAAGTAAATCGGGATCTTCGAGGAAACTTGGGTTTGCATTAAACTTTCTAGACGTTTAGGGAGATTGGAAAAGATAGAGATCGCGCGGTATACTTTAGGAGACTATGGTCTTTCGGTTCCTTGTTTATGGGATGAATTGCGGCCTTTTTCCAGAAAGTAGAAAATACAGAATTCTGGAGGAAAAAAATGTATATATGAAGAGGAGAACCAGTAGGAATTTCAGGAATACATAATTTTACTAATTCAACAGTGATGATATCTAATCCGACTGAGTGGGTGTGGTATTTCTAAATGGAGGAAATGAGAACAGTAGGAGAGATCTAAAAAGAATAATTGTCATTGAATGCAAGTGGTAAAAAATATAACTGAGAAGGTAGAGAAGGATTAGGCAAAGAAACAGAGACATAATAGGAATATACGTAACTCTTCCGGTTTGACAGGAAATACTCCAGAGGGAAAGGAACTAGGTGGGTCACAAAGTTTGCGGAGGAGCAGCAATTTGTATTTGGAATCGGAGACCGATGAAAGTGCTTTATGGAAGTAAATACATTTCATTTGTCGGATCGCCGCTTAGGTTAAGTTGCGAAGAACCTTAAACGCTTGGTAGTCACCTTTAAGCTAAGCCTGGTGCGATCGAAGCGTCTTTGGGCAGCTCCACGCCTTCTTTGCAAATCTTTAGTATCTGGGTTCATCCACGGGTCAGGGCGTCAGCGACGAAGTGTAGAGGTTTTAAGAGAGGCATGTGTATCAAGAATAGATATGGAATTGGTGATAAGTAATTCGACCATAGTATCAATTAAGGAGCAGGAGTAAATTGCATTCCAATCTAGGGTTTCGAGATGAGGTAAAATTTTATCTCGAGTGAGGGAGCCTATGATGCGGAAGGTAATTATTTAAGGGAAAAACGACTTAGTTGGCATATCATATGATATTTGTATCAAGTCGTGAGAGGACAGGAACGAAGCAGGCCGCTTCAAGAGGAAAGAAGGTTATTTGTTGAATCCATGACAAACAGATCCAACCAGGTGTTGGATCCGCGGGTGTGATGGATTGGAACAATTGGTATAATGAAGAGGTGAAGTGAAATTGGAAGGAGGTGAAAGACCAGGATACGGGAATTCAGGATGTCATGGATATATAGCGCTATCCCACCACCAGTCCACTTCAGATCCGCCGGCAAGTAAGTAAAAGAAACGGTAACATATGAAGTTGAGGAAGATGTTGAACTGAGAAATGGAAATTGGTTTATTTGGGCGCAGTAGGCTGCTACTATTGTGACGGGAAAGAAGAAGGTCTTGATTATGACTGCTGTGGATAGTAAAAATTCATTTACAGGTAAAAGAGGTAGGTAGTGAGAGAGGGATTGATGGATGATGACGGCAGTTCCAGCTTGAGCTCTTCCATCTGGGGTCTGTACGGTAGGTGTGGTACTGTAATATGTTGTGATATTGTTTAAAGGTCAGTCTAGTTTCTGTGATCAATGCTATATCGATTTTTTATGATATGCAGTAAAGGATATTAATTCGTCAATATGTTTCGAATACGGTTCGCATTCCAGGAGCGATAAGGTGAGCGATAACATTTGTAAAGAGTGATGTGAGTGGGGTGATGAGAGTTTTTAAATCTGAAAGGGAAGAGTAAATAAGGATGTGAGATCTAAGGTATTTGAGGGAGGAGGAATGTTGGGGATCTGATGAAGGGTGTGTGGATTAGGTTGGAATAATGAAGTATGTTGAATGGTTTGTCGGTATTATGATTGAGGCAGTGGTTGCTGAGGTTGAGGGTCATGAAATAGAGGCTGTTGAGGAAAAAGCGGCATGGGGCCATTTACATTGAGGCATCCTTTTCCGATTGGCGTTTCAGCAAACGAAAAAGATGATACGGCGATTTTTGAAGACCTCTGGTCTTTGATGTTTTTTCGGTCTGTGGTCTATTTGGCTGTATTCTGTTGCGAAGGTTTCTGTAAGTTTGACGGCCTTTGTAGTTGGCTGGATGTCCTTGTTGGTAGAGGGCAGAGACTGCTGGGACTTCTCGGGATTTTGTGCATTCGCTTGATTTATCCATTTAGTGCAGGTTAATTTGTGGGTTTTGTTATTATAGAGCTGCTTAGTGACCTTAATTGTTTAGTTCTATTGATTTACTTTAAACATTAAACATAAATATTAGCATTATTTACATCATAGCTCCCACTGATTTAAAGGTAATTTAAAAGGTCTGCCACTTAAATTTAAATAAAATAGAAATGAAAGAAAAAATAAATCGAATTCTTAATATGGTGTCAGCTATCCCCACAATAGAAGCTAAAGTTGATAATCTTCGAACAGAAATTAGTTCCGAAATAGAAAATATCAAAAAGGAGATTTCTCATCTTAAGCAGTGCCAGGAACGTCAAAGAAGACATAACATAATAATCACTGGATTACAAGCACGAAACAACCACGAAGCCGTATCAACGTTGATGAATATATTCTCCTTCTTAGAATTAGAGGTGAGGAAATATGACATTGTAGATATAAGACCAGTGAGAAATAAAGACATGGTCATTATTAAATTTTCGTCAATTTTAATTAGAAATGATGTATTAAGGGCAAAACGTAAATTGAACGAACATGAAACATTTAAGAATATTAAAATCAAAGAAGACTTTCCATTCGAAGTAAGAAAGATACGGAGAGAATTGTATAGATTTATGTTAGAAGAAATTGAAAAAGGGCATAAAGTTATAATGAAATATGATAAATTATTGATCGACGTCACTATATATACATTAAAAGAATTAAATAAACAGGAAACAAGGGACAGAGCTAAAAGACCTAGAAGCGAAGAATCTACTCCCGAAAATAATGCCGAATCACCTCAAAATAATGAGATAGAAGGTTCACATATGAAAAAACAATTTAATAATAAGAAAAACTATGGTCTCAAAATGAGAAGTAGTAGTCTGGATCGATATTTTAAAAACGATACTGACGAGATTAGAAAAATAACAAAGACTCAGGAAAAAGAAATTGGATATAAAAAGGGTAAACAAATTTTAGGATCCACTGAGATGGCTCGGCTCTGAACCGACTTTTTAGCAGTTAAGGGACAACATTGGTATCAACACAGGATATGACCTTGGAAATTCGAATAGGAAAATAAACAAAAAGGAAAAAAATAAATTACAAAAGAAAATATCGTCGATAAAATACCTATAATTGCAGAACGATTACAAAAGGATGTCTCACGATTTGTACGCTTAATGTAAGAACACTGTTAGGAGAGGACAGACTATTAGAATTGGAAAATGCTTTAAAGGACATTAAATGGGATATTATTGGGCTAGCAGAAGTGAGAAGAAGAGGGAAACAAATAGCCGAATTAAAATCTGGATCAATAATTATGCACACTTCTTCGCTGAATCGGGTTTCTTGTTTCATGTAAATTAAAAAATAGAATATTGAATTTTCAGGAAATTAATGTAAGAATTGGACTTTTAACATTGTCTTTGGCCAGAAATAAAATCATGTCAGTAGTGCAAGTACATGCCCCCTCTGCAGATTCTACTGAACAAGAAAAGCAAGATTTTTATAAGAAGCTAGATGAGGTTTTGCATAATATGAGAAGAAAGAACAATTATATAGTTGTAATGGGCGATTTTAACGGGCGAATTGGTCAGCGGATAACTGGTGAGGAGGGAGTAATGGGAAAAATGACATATGGTAAAAGAAATGAAGGAGGTAACAACATCATGAATTTTGCATTCACCCAGAAACTAAAAATAGGGAACTCATTTTTTTGTCAGATAATTAAAGAATAAATGGACATGGAATTCTTCCAAAGAAGAAAAGTTCCAAATAGACTATATATTAGTGAACCATTTAAAATTCCTGAAAAAAGTTGATGTGATCCAGAACCTAAATTATAATACTGACCATAGATTAGTAAGGGCAATAATATCTACTAATCAATTCAGAAAAGAGAGGCCTTTTAAAATATCAAATAATGTACATTCTAAGGTTGGAAATTTAGAAGAATTTAGAACTATCTTGAAAAGAAATTATGTTAAAATTGAAGAAGAGGGTTTTCCACAAATGCTGCAGGATAGATATAACAAAATAATAAATGCACTTCAGGAAAGCTACAAACAGGCAAGTTCTTCAACAGGCAATTGAAAAAATGATAAATTATCACAGGAGACTAAAGATCTTTTAAGGAGGAGACAGGCAGTAAAAAGGAAAGAAAATACAACTTCTTTAGATAGAATAGAACTGGCACACCTCAACAAACTTATAAGGGAAAATATTAAAGCAGACATAAAGGCACACAAAGATAGTGTAATACAGGATATCATTCAGACAAATAGGTCTAGCAAGAAAATTATGAAGGAACTAATACCTAGCAAAAAGTGGTTTTACTCTCTTCAAAACAAGGCAGGAAGAGAAGAAACTAAAAGAAAAGATATTATTCTTATAGCAACAGACTACTTCAGACAGCTATACAATTATGATGATGAGCACAGTACAGTACAATACATGTCAGTAGAAGATGTTCCCGATATAATGTTCTCTGAAGTCATACCAGCAATTAAGAATTTAAAAACCAATAAAACGCCTGGCCCAGATGGAATAAGAAATGAGATGCTTTTGGCAGGAGGCGAAATT